>ML360660.1:0-28801 GCA_005239505.1 Nicotiana paniculata
TCTTTACCCGGGAAGGATAAAAGAGTTGTCGGGTAAAGATATGATGGTCAATTTTGACCGAATAGGGATTTGAGAGGTTTAGGCCGCACTCCAATTTCTGAGCTGCCTACATATCCCTGGTTTTACAGGAATCAGGTTGTGTGTAGTTCTGGATCCATCGGCGGAATAAACCGACGGAGATGTTACAAGGACGGACACAAGGTTTCGAATAGGATGAAATGGTTATGGTGAACAGTCAGGTTTGAAATAATTTGAAGGAACTGGAGCGGGATTGCTCCTGTTGGGATAACAGCTACTTACCGGGTCACCTGTAAATCTACAAAATATATATCGCGAGTATATATATAAATTTGCGTAAATTTAGACATGATGCAAATTCCCTTCATACCATGAAAACTGTCTTTGGACGGTGAGGATGACGTCCTTAGACCATGACGTCCCGGGCCATGAGTTGTGCGGTAAAGGATTCGCAAGCCATGAAATGATGTTATCAGGCCATGAAAATGGTGCCTCCGAACCATAACGCCTTTGAATAATGATGTGCAAATTTGAGAGATCCTCAGGCCATGGCATGATGTCCTCCGTCTATGAGGATGGTGCCTTCAAACTATGATGCTTTCGGACAAGTTTGCTATATTTCAGCCCATGAGGTGCATAGGTATGATGCTAGAGGCAACAAGATATAGCTTAGTCTTGTGTGAAGTTAAGGGCAGAGCTTAGCCCGATGCAAAAGAGGTAGTGCTTAGTCTCGTGTGAGATTAGGGATAGTGCTTAGTCCCATGAAAAGTGAAGGAAACGCTTAGCCTTATCCAAATAGAGAGGCAGGGCTTAGCCTCATGCAAGGATTGAGATAGGGCTTAGTCTCATGCAAAGAGAAGGCAGTGCTTAGCCTTATGCAAGTGGAGAGGCAGGGCTTAGTCTCATGCAAGGATTGAGACATGGCTTAGTCCCATGCAAAGAGAAGGCAGTTCTTAGCCTTATGTAAGTGGAGAGTCAGGGCTTAGCCTCATGCAAGGTTCGGGACAGTTCTTAGTCCCATGCAAAGAGAAGGCAGTGCTTAGCCTTATGCAAATAGAGAGGCAGGGCTTAGCCTCATGCAAGTATTGAGACAGGGCTTAGTCTCATGCAAAGAGAAGGCAGCGCTTAGCCTTATGCAAGTGGAGAGGCAGGTCTTAGCCTCATTCAAGGTTCGAGACAGTGCTTAGTCCCATGTAAAGAGAAGGCAGTGCTTAGCCTTATGCAAATGGGAGGCATGCCTTAGCCTCATGTAGGATTGAGACAGAGCTTAGTCGCATGTAAAGAGAAGGCAGCGCTTAGCCTTATGCAAGTGGAGAGGCAGGGCTTAGCCTCATTCAAGGTTCAGTACAGTGCTTAGTCTCATGTAAAGAGAAGGCAGTTCTTAGCCTTATGCAAGTGGAGAGGCAGGGCTTAGCCTCATGCAAGGTTCGAGACAGTGCTTAGTCCCATGCAAAGAGAAGAGTAAGAGTGAAGTATTCTTAGCTGACAATGTGTTTCATGCATAGCGATTGTGTCATTGCGATGGTGTTTATCATGATGATATAGTCCTGCATCTAAAGAAAATTTGTGATTTTTTGCGGGGAGAGGTTGGTTCGTGCCTTTGCTTGCTCGATTTCTCCCCTCTGTCTGAAGATCATGTTCAAGCTATTAGGGTAGCATTTGGATAAAGCAAAGTTTCTTTTTCAAAAGCATGCGTGTATCATTTTCAAAGACATAGTAGTATGCAGTTTAGAAGTTAGTTAGATGAACCAGTAACTGTGACACTATTAGAGACATTGAGACTTCCCAGTTAACTAGATGAACTTTCTGATCGTTTTGTATGATGCGGTTGTCTGAACTTACTTCGGAATTTTGAGGGTCCTCCTCAAAATTCTGCCCCAGTTTCTGATTGTGGGAAAAATGAAAATTTTATTGAATTGTTTCCGAACCCACAGGGCTGCCTATGTATCCCCTTTTAAACAGGAATCAGATCAAGCGTAGTTCAATTTACATCATATGAAGAAGCATAAAGTGGTTTAGACATAGTTTCTTTTGACTGTATCTGAATTGATAGGCTTTGACCAGATTTCTCCGTGCATCTCTACAAGTATGAGCACTCTTCCTGTCAATACTCTGTGAACCATGTAAGTACCTTACCAGTTGGGAGAGAATTTCCCTTTGGCCTCATCTTGATGTGGAAAGATTCGTTTCAGTACCAGCTGTCGCGGCGTGAACTGTCTAGGTTTGACCCTCTTGGATTTGATGATGACGTCGTCAACATATACCTCTATTTCTTTATGTAACATATCATGGAATATCGTTTTCATAGCCCTCATGTAGGTGGCCCCATCATTCTTTAGACCGAACGACATCATTTTGTACAATACACTCCCCATGGTGTAATGAAGGTTGTTTTCTCTACGTCTTCTTCGTCCATCAAAATCTGATGGTAACCCGCGAAGCAATCTACAAAGCACTGGAGTTCATGCTTGGCGCAATTGTCGATCAAAATGTGTATATTTGGTATTATCCTTGGGACTTGCTCTGTTTAGATCCCGATAATCAACACAAACTCTGACTTTCCCATCTTTCTTTGGAACCGGTACAATGTTGGCCAGCCAAGTTGGGTATTAAACTACCCTGAGGACCTTGGCTTTGATCTTCTTGGTAACTTCTTCCTTAATTTTCAGGCTCATGTCTGGCTTGAATTTCCTGAGTTCTGCTTCACTCGCGGACACATTGGATTTGTAGGTAACTTGTGAGCCACTATGGATGTGCTCAAACCTGTCATATCATCATATGACCATGCAAAGATATCCTCATATTCTTTCAGGAATCGAGTGCATTCTTCCTTCTCTAACAGTGACAAATGATACTTATGCGGGTTTCTTGACAGTTCGGAGTCTCCCAAGTTGACTATCTCGGTCTCGTCCAGGTTGGACTTGGGCTTGTTCTCAAAGTTCTCCACTTCTCTAAAAATTTCCTCAGGTATTACATCCTCTTCTTCTATTTCTTCCGAATCGCTGTCCTTCTGTTGCGTTGTCTCATTACATGTCACAGTCGTTGGCTCATCAAGATAAGAAATAGTAATGCTGTAGGGATAAAGATATGAAAAAAATAGTAATAATAAAACATCAAGCCATTTAGAATGTCAAACAAAATGATTTCAAATATTTTTTTTCGAAACAGACACTGAAAATACTATTTAAAACAAAATGCCAAAGAGGAAATCATTTTCAAAAGTAAACAACGCTATCAGCCTTGCTACCTCGAGACTCGTCGGGACCTTGATGGTTTAGCGGTCCAGTTCTCGAGAGATGCTCCCTTCTCCACTGTCTGGATAGTGAGAACGTCTTCCTCCTCCTCCTCAACTATTACATAACAATCGATATCATTGTCTTCCAAGAAAAAATTCCTCAATGCTGACAAGGATTCTTCTTCCTCTGACCCCCATATAGTATCAGCATGATGGAAGGTCTGATTCAGGTGCGACACGGGTTTCTCAAGAGGATAGTATGGACTATTCCATGGTGGTGACCAATTCCGATATTCCTGCCAGGTATACTGATATCCGAGCTCGAAGGTTGTGCCATGGAGCTTCAGCTGTACTGGTTTGGACATACCTTGAAGCTTTTTACCAAGCCCCTTACCAGGTTTGTACCCTGCCCATGCCAGTATGATTTCTATCTTGCTACTCCACCACTTATCCTTCTCGATTGCATTAACACGCTCGATGCGATGGTAGGTTTCTCCACCTAACTTCCTTCTGTTTTCTATCACCAGAATAATCTGACTAGTGTAAATGGGATTGCTCCCATCTCCATGGATGATCACTTCTTGATAGCTCCATTCAAATTTCACTGCTTGGTGAAAAGTAGATGCGACAGCTCCAGCGGCATGTATCCAAGGCCGTCCCAGCAGCAGATTGTAGGAGGCAGATATGTCTAGCACCTGGAATTCAACATCGAACCAGGTAGGACCTATTTACAAGCATAGGTTGGTTTCTCCCATCGTGGCTCTTTGTGACCCATCTAATGCTTTCACATTCATAGATCCTGCTCATATTTCCTGTAGGCCCTTACCCAACCTCTTCAAAGTTGTTAGCTGACAGATATTGAGGTTGGACCCTCCGTCTATCAGAACTCTGGCAATGAACTTATCTACACATTGCACTATGATGTGCAGTGCCCTGTTGTGGCTTAATTCTTCAGGTGTCAATTCATCTTCATAGAAGGTGATCTTATGGCTTTCCAACACTTTTCCCACCATATTGGCCATTTCTCCGCTAGTAATGTTGTTGGGCACATATGATTCATTCAGTACCTTCATCAGAAAATTCCTGTGTGCTTTGGAATTTTGCAGCAATGATAAGATGGATATCTGGGCGGGAGTCTTATTTGGATTATCAACAACAAAATACTCCCTTGCTTGTACTTTCCTCCAAAGGTCGTCCGGACCAGTTTAGATGACGAGTTGTTTACTGGAAGCTTGCTTACTTGTCTCTCCCAAATGCTCAGGTGTGTAAATTCTGCCCGTTCTGGTCATCTCTTGTGCAGCGCCGGACTCTTCTATATTTGCTTTCCTCTTTCTCCTAACTTCGGCAACATAATCCCAAGGTACATCGTTAGAACTGAAGGGTGGTGTGGATGTCACCGTCACAGTGAAAGGTGTGGATACTTCTACCTCAAACAGAGAAGGTGTAGTTGCAGGTGGTGTCACTTCTACTTCAAAGGGAGCCGATGCGGTTACCTCATCTTTGACTGGCGGCTGTACCTGTACCATAATGGGATTGAGCATGACTACCGGCTTCTTAGGATCATCACCCTCCCGAATAAGTTCGATTGATTCCTTAGGATCCCACTCTTCATCAGTTTCTATTACATTGACTCCTTCACCCCTATGATCTGGGAGGGGGTTGTTGCGGACATTGGGTGTGGTTTCTTTCGCCTGTATGACCTTGGTAACAATTAGTGTTTGGATCTTGTCTTTAAGGTGCAACACTCATCAATAGTATGTCCCTTCATGCCAGAATGGTACACACATGTCTTGTTCAGGTTGACCCATTGAGATGATTTTTCCACAGCCACGGAGGGAATAGGGGTGACATGTCCAGCAACCTTTAATCTTTCATACAACTGGTCGATGGGCTCAGCAATAGGGGTGTATTGTCTGGGTGGTTTTCGATCAAAATTGGACCTGGGTTTTTGATATTCTGGACGAGTTGGCGGTGAATTATAATAGGCTGGTTGGGTATTATATGTATGGTAGGCGGTAGCGGGTTGAGGATATCTAGGAGGTGAAGGTTGGTATGTGGGTGGAGGTGTTTGGTACACAAATGGAGATTTTGGACCTTGGGAATCCATTGATGTTCCCACTTCTTTCTTCTTTGGTATGCCACCTGATTGTAGTACTTTATTCGTGTCCTACAGTGCCTCGAAATTTGTCACCATTCCACTTTTTATACCTTTATCGATCCTTTATCCGAGCTTGATGATATCGGAGAACTTGTGATTCTCGATTACCATTAATCTTTTGTAATATTGTGGATCATGAGCCCTGACAAAGAACTTGTTAATTTTATCTTCATCTAATGCCAACCCGACCTTCACTGCTTATGACCTCCCTCGAGTAGCGTACTCGCGGAAAGTCTCAGTGGTCTTCTTCTTGAGATTTTGAATATAGAAGACGTCTGGTGCATTTTCCATGTTGAATCTGAATCTATCCATGAAGTCTGATGCCATGCTTACCCAATTAGCCTATTTCTTGGGATTTTGACTTATGTACCAAGATAGGGCGTCTCTAGTGAGGCTTCTCATTAATAGCTTCATGAGAATCCTTTCGTCCTTTCCAACCCCTACGAGATTGTCATAGTAGGTTCTCAAATGTACCTTTGGGTCGCCCGTTCCATCAAACATTTCGAAATTAGGAGGTTTGTAACCCTCCGGTAGTTCCACATCTGGCTAAATGCACATATCCACATAATTCAAACCTTCGATTCTTTTGCCTCCTTCAACACCCTAACTCGGCTAGTGAGTTTCTTGAGCTCTTCTGCCATATTCTTAATGAGCAGGTCTTTTTCAGTGGATTCCAGTGTATATGAGATTGGCTGAGCGTAGTGGGGTAAGGTTTCCACGTATATGGGGTTGTTTTGGCAGGAGTTTGGGTGTAGTGGTGATCATTGGTTGAATTTTGGGGATCGGGGGTAGGCTGAGGGGTATTCAGAGGAGTATGATAAGTGGTTTGCAGACATTGAGTCGGGAGATAATGATGTTGATGAGGTTTAGGTATGGGTAAAGTATTTTGAGGAGGGGTTGTATATTGGTGGGGTGCGGGAGGATTCTACGGGCGTTGGTTGGGTGTATTCTGAGGAGGTACTAGGTTTTAGGTATTCTGATAGTTGATATCGGGGACATTTAGTGTGAGGAAGAGGTTTGCCAAGTTGCGGACCTTCTCAAGCTCACCGTGTAGTTCAAGTATTTTATTTTCACGCCGCAAGACCAAGTCATTTGGTGCCGGAGTACTCCGACTATCAGAAGTTTCCGCATTCTCAGCATGTGCGGTGTTGTCGCCACTCATATTATCCATCTTAGCTTTCCCTTTGCCTTTTGATGCACTTGGAGGAGGAGGAGGTGGAGGGCCTCTGGATATGGTGTGATATGTTGATGATGCCAGTATGTGTGAACCAACCTTAGGGGATGGAAATAATCAAAAAGAAAGAAAAACAAAAGGTAACCAAGTTAGTGAGATTCTGAAAATGTTTGCAGTATTTAAACACATATTGCAGGAATGTAAATTCGCATCCTAATTTGGGAGCCTCGTTGTGCCCGAGTTAGGCCTAACGACAAGTAGATTTGGAGAATTTTAATGCCAATAATTGCCTCATTTCATTAACGTAATAAATAAGACGAATCTAAAACAACAATATGGTAAATCACTAATGGAATTTGGCCTTATTACATTTGAAAAGCAAAACAAATAAGCCTAATCTACTTGGTCCTAGAAGGACCTTCTCCAGGCCTGATTCTCTTGGCTCGATCGATCAGGTTCCCCAGGTTGCACATGTCCAACAGTAGGTATGCTCTTGCTAGATGCCCTCCTTCAATACTTTCAGCATTCTGGCAGTCTACGACTCTTTTCCTCATTTTCTCTTCCAGCTCCATCAGACCCTGCTCCAGATATTCTAGCCTTTCATTCGACCTAGTAGCCACTTCCCTCCATTCATTGACTAGTTCCATATCAGTCTTGTGTTGTTCCAGATGCTCGACATTGGACTCGCGAACCCTTTTGTGCAGTCTGTTATACTTCACTTGTGTTTCGGCAACTTCATCTATGACTCTGTTTCCTTGACCGACCCCTGGCTCGACTATTCCCGCCATATAGTCCTCTAACCACGATGGGTAAAAGTACACTTGCCCTGCGTGATATTGATCCGGCTCGATGGTGTCCCTTTCCACAATAATCTTCAAGTGCCACAAATGTTGAACTTCACATTTATATGGGATGTCATCATCTTGGAAATCCTCTCTGTAGTGACTCATTTTGGAGACTCGTGGTATAATCTGTATTCTACCAGCTTGTCTCATGACCCTGATAGGAACATAGGGGTGTATACCCCTTAAACCAATCAACACCAAGTATGGAGCGTCCCTAGATCGGATGATGAACTCATTGGTGGGGAACGACTCGAACATCCAATGAACCTGGTCCTCAGTCAAGTTGTCGAAAAATTGCACCCATTTTGTAGCATTCTCCGGTTGAGCAAACCTATCTGGGATAAAGGTCATTCTTTTGGGGTGATGAAGGCTATGTGATCTTTCCACAGTCTTCGCGAAAACTCTTGGCGGTATTTACCTCTTTGGAAATGTTCTAGCAACCAAATTTGTAGTAGCATATTACAACCTTCAAAGTGTTTGAACCTCTTTTGGCAGCGATCCAAGACCCGATATATGTCTGCTATAATCATAAGGACAATAGTATATGTTTGTCCCTCGATTCCCCAAATTAAAGCTTTGGTTACCATGGCCAGTCTGGTGTGAATTTTGTATTTTTTTGCTTGGAAACACTATCATACCCAAGATGCAGATGATAAACACGAAAACCCTGGGATGAATCCAACCCAAGGAAGTGATGGGGAACTCATCATGGAAGATACAGTATGATTTGCTGTGACCGTATCGTTCAAAAAGGAAGTCAAAGGGTACATAGGATTTCTTCAGACACACCAATTCATCATTCTTTTTCAAACCCATAATTTTCAGAAACCCTTTGGGAGTGCGATTTTCCGGTACCAATAAATCGGGACTGTCCCAAGGTAGTCCAACGAATCCCCCTATTTCCTCCGAAAGAGGGGTCATTTCTATGTTGCCAAAACGGAATACGACCCTTTCTCCGTCCCAGAACATAGTAGCAGCTTCGATCAATATGTTGTTTGGTTGGATATCTAATAAGGAAGGTAGGTTTCCAAGGACTCTTTCACATGGTTTTTATCACTTGACGGAAGGTCTTCCCACCAATCTAGCAACAATGGTGGTATGTAACGGACCATGCCGAACCTAGAGACTTCGTGCCTCATTTTCTGCAAAACAAATAGAGTTAGACCCTTTCCCCCTCCAGATTCGACTATCTATACATTAATGATTAACATATTGGCACTTATTTCTCCAAATTAATGCACAGATCGTGGTTGTGTCCGTTCAGATTATGGAAACCCCAGTAGACTTTAGACTAGGCTTTTCTTAAAGGGTTATTATGTGGACAACATATTAACCCAGGCTAGGTTTGACCATGATGAATGTACATTTATAATCAGAGTAAGGTTTCTATAGAAGTCTAGACTGGTACCCTCAAGCGGAGACTTGCGGGGGAAGGCACGGAACCGTCGACTGCACCGTTGATCGACTAGTTTTACTGCAAATAAGCCTTTCCAAATTCAAATAGAGTAGTATAAGAAGAGCGAAAACACTCATCAAGCATTGCTATGGTATTAATTATGCACGAGTGGAATATGATGTTGAGCATGATTTATGCGACAGAAAATAGCACGTTGACACGTATTTGCACGATGGAAAAATGATAAATGTGGTATTTAATAATTGTAAAGGCAGTTAAGAAAGAAAATAAAGAGACATGTCAGTTTCCACAGTAAAGAGTAATAAAACAAGAAAGATAAATCGTAAATAACTGAAGATAGGCAAATAAATCCACATAAAGTAGGAAAGGGAAGGGGTATGCAAGTATTGACGGAATAATAAAGGCATGCTTAAAGACTAATTCACAAAAATCAGGTTTGTTATGGTAAGAGCCTAGAAATATCCCCAGTAGAGTCGCCATGCTGTCGTGCCCCCTTTTTCTCGCGAAATCAGGTTTCGACATTTTTGGGACAACTCCTTTTGATAGGGTAAGGAATTGAGAGAGTCGCCACCTAACGGATTAAGGTGCGTTAGGGTACCTAGAGAAATTAACTCATAGAACCAGTTTAAATCACCAGAGATCGGGTAAGAGATCAAATTAACTTGGGGGGGGGGGGGGAGGNGATGCGATATCCAATTTATTCTAAACAGGAGTATGGGGGGTCCTAAGTTTTTTAGACTATAGGATCATTCCATACAATACTTTGTGACTCCCTCAATTTGGGGTGTCACTCATAGTATTAATGCAGGGGCTATCAAATACTTACTACCCAATTACTATCTCTAAATTGTTACTTAAGCATTCTAGTAGTTTCTAGCTCGTTCCTTATGTGTGCACTACCTGTCCCTTACTTATGGACCTGCAGACATTAGGACCTCTATTTGGGATATTTCTAGGCCAACCTATATTAAAAATATAAAATCTAGGCGACAAACAATAAAAGATAGGACTTTCAGATAAGGAACGAGTATGGACTCATATTGACCTCTGCACATAGACAACAAAAGCTCGCAAACTTTATTACTTTGGAATCCTATAGATAGGATATCTATGTGGGAAAACATAATGCAGAGACAGTTTATTAAGGCGAGCATTAAGACTTATTTGTTTGCCTACTGATTTTATTCAGCATGAATTTAGGCACTTCAGGCAGTAATATGTCACAATTATAAACCCAAAATCATTTTTAAGTCCTACAAATATATTCCCTAAGTGATTGATAGTAGCAAACAAATTCAGAGTCGACCAACAGGATCCTATATGCAAAATTTCTACGAGCTTATTAATTTCAGGCCTACATATAGGGTTTCTAAGTGTAGCACTGATTTTAACTCATAAGGACATGGTTTTCTTCCTTTTAAATCCTATAGGCATGCTTTCTAAGTCTAAAGCTGATTTAAACTCTATAGGCAGGATTTCTATGTTTGAAACTGATTTCACCCTATAGTCATGATATCTATTAGCTTTAAATCCTATAGGCATGATTTCTAGGTTTGAGGCTGATTTTACCCTATAGGCAGGATATCTATTAGCTTTAAATCATGTTGGCATGATTTCTAAGTTTGAGACTGATTTCACCCTATATTAACCGCATGTGGGCAGACATTAAGCAGATTTCCAAGAAAGATCATTATTTCAAACAAATAGGATCCTATAGACATGGTCACTAATGCACATTGGGTTAAAAATATGAATAAGATCCTATGAACAGGATTTCTAATGCAGAATTAATAGAAAAGCCTATAAACAGGATCTCTAGTATGCGAATGTAAAAATACAGAATCAAACAATCGGGAAAATCCTATAGGCAGGATCTCTAATCAAGTATGGCACTCATATGATTCAATCAACATAATTAAACATATAGGCAAGATTTCTACCCAACTTTAACAAAGATATAGGAAATCCCCCCTCCCCGCTTTTACTAATAAACCCCAGATCTGTTATTACAGAGATTATTACAGCCTAGAATATTTAATGAATTACATAACAGTAGCAATTACACTATAGGGAGCCTTCATAGGCCCAATCTAAACCTGGGAACTAGGCCTTCAATCATAACACCTCTGGAGCATAGTAGTGATCCATCCATGGAACATAAAATTAGGTTTCCAATTGTCAAAGTTCCCAAGGGCCTCAGGGACCCCGGGCAATGCTCACACCTGAACCACATTCAGAAAATAAATCACAAAAGATTGGAAGACCATCCCCAATGTGTTAGAGTTCGGATGAGTCTCAAGGACCCTAGGCAGTGCTCACACTAGGGGTGGTGAGAACCTTAATGACTAAGAATAGGAGTTTGAAAACCAGCGCATAAAGGGTAAAGGGGGCAGGTTTTAAAATAGTTTAATTTTCAGAAGCAAGCAGATTAAAAATACAGAGTTGCAGACAGAACTGCACCAAGAAACAAACAAAGTTCATGTTCAGTACATAGTTCAAACAAATTGGCATTTGATTAGGCTAAATATTAAAGTAATCATGGCTTAAACACAGACACAGAAACAGACTGAACTTATAAATTAAACCACAAACATATTTGATTGCATGCTTACAGTATCTGGCAAGGTTCAGAACAAGAAACAGATTGAACTAACCTAGGAAAAGAGGTCACCTTATTTGAAGTAACTTAGTCTATCATTATTACTAAATGGGATCATGTAGTCACATAGGAAGCATAATCATGCTGAGGATTGAAACAGACTAATCGAATAAGGCATAGAGAACAGAATAGTAAGATTAAGGCATACCAGTTTAGAAGAAAACGGGTAAGAATGCAATAGCAGTCAAATTCCAGAGAATTTGGTCTTGGCTTTCAGCCGGGCAAATAATAGCCACTTATTGCATAAATCAGAAGATATCTTAAGTTTTTGTTAGAACAGAGAGTTCGAGAGTTGTAGAGTTCTCCTAAAGGGAGTGAGGAAAGGGGTTTAAATAGCACTTAATGAAGTAAACAAATAAGGTAATGAACCAGTCATACACAAATAAGGTATGAAAATAACTTAACAATCAATTAAGGTCGGCATGAATCAATTAAAAAGACAGATTCGAGTAAAGTCAGGCTAGTACCACTTAATTTAAGGAAAACCTTATATGGAATCAATCAGTAGTCAAGTACTAGGTTAAATAAGGTAAGAAATAATTTCAAAATCAATTAGAAGGTGAGCTCTATAATCAGAACATAAAACCAGGCCAGTAAGGTTAAGTTAAGAGAAGTAGCACAAATTATTAATGACATACTGAAATAAGATAAGAACCGTTAAAGTCTAATAAGGAAACACCAGCACTAAAGGAACGACTAATTTCAAGCCCTAATTTAGGTAAGCAATTAATCGCCAGGGTTAAAACAAACAGGTAGAAATAGTAAAAGAACAATTAAATAATAGGAACCCTAAGAAAATAGAAATAAATACAAAGACATAAAATAAGTAAATCAGTCAAAATAAATAAGGAAACTCTAACAGATACACAGAGACGAAAACATTTAAAGGTTAAAAACATTTTTGCAAAAAATCTGAAATCAAAACCCTAGTTTTTAGGGTAAATAAAATCGGTCATAAAATAATAATATAAAAGGACTAGAAAATATAGAGATAGAAGTACTGAATTTTTTTTAAAAAAAAAAGAGAAATACCAGAACGAACATAAATCATTTCAGATCTGAAAAGATCTAAACAGATTTGACCAAAAAATAGCCAGATTCATAAAAATAAACAGAATTTGAACCAAATTTGGTTTGAACCAGAGATTTGAAACCCTAAGATACGAAAATATTCATACTCACAGGTATCAGGATGAACATGGGCGAAATTGCCTAGATATGAGAGATTTTGAACCAGATCGGGTTCGAGTCTCTTGAGATTCACTTGCCAATATAGGCAAATGAATCAAGTAGCATCAAGATCGGGTAGCCAATAGAGAAACAAATCCAAATAAGGCAGAAAATCAAGGGAAGATCCCATGAATCAAGAGGGAAAGTGTGACAGCAGGCTAGGGTTTGAGGGGGTGAGCGAGGTGAGGAGAGGAGAGTATCCAAAGACAGCGAGCTGGGGCGAATGAGTTAGGGTTTAGGGGTTTTGGTATATTAAAAAGGGACGGTGGATTTAGGGCCATTGATCTTCTGAGATCAATGACCGGGACTAGATTTAGGTGGGGTGGGTTTAATTGGACGGGTATAGGTATGGGTAGTTGGGTTAGTGTATTGGGTTATTGGGCTGGATAGGGCATTGGGCTAGGGTAGGTCCGAAAAATCAATTAAAAAGGGCTATGTATTAAATACCCATTCAAATTAATAAAATAATTTATAAAATAATTAATAAAATGATAAAAAATGCTATCTATATATGAAAATAATTTAAAATAATTACTTAATATTATAAAATATAAAATTAATTTTTCATGTAAATAATGTAATTATGCATATATGGCCTATTATTGCAAAGTTATTGCAATAAAAGCCTAAAGATACAAATATAATTATGCATAAAATGATTAAAGCTCAATATAAATATAAATGATAAAAATTAAGTAATAAATCAATATAGAATTATTTGCGATGCAATTAGTAATTATTTAGATAATAAAATGCTGGAATAAATTGATTAAAAATCCTCTAAAAATTACAGAAAATTATGAAAAAATACTGGTTGATGCTCATGCATTATTTGGAAAGTATATATGTATTTTTAAAATATATATGGAAAAAATTGGGTATCAACATTACTCCCTTAGAATTGCAAATCTCGTTGCGATTATGCAATGTTACTTCGTTGCAAACCTCTTAGAATTGCAATTCCCTATTGATGCCTCATCCGTACTTTGTAGTCATGAGCCTTCATTTTGTGAATTTAATCATAATCTCATATAATTTTTTTTGAATTTGAGAAGTCTTTCATGGATTTTGTTGAAGATTTCATTCTTTATTTTGATGAAGCCTTCCTCCATTCCCCTTAATAAATTTGGATGTTTCTTATTATAGGTGTGGGCCCCTTTGTAAGATGACTTAGCCAAGAATTGCTCTAAAGGTGACACCTTATTTTTTGAGTAAAGAGTCACTTTATAAGGCTAAGCTTGTTGCCACGTTGAGGAGCCTTTTAGGCTTATCCGCAACATCTTAATTAATTACTAATTCCTTAATTAACTCGGTAATTCCCCACTAATCCAATAATTAAGAAATTACCCACATAATAAAGAATTATCCCAAATTACTTGAAATACTACTTATTTTTAATACACCTTACTATCATTGTTCATGTGGTACCTTGTATATCACTAGTCCATAACTATTGGGTATTATAGCTCGGACCGTATTTTATTCCAAATTGACAAACTTTTCGACGAAAATCACTTTCTTTGATTTTCTTACCCTCTCACCTTCACAAATTTACTTATCACTTGTTTGAAATAACGTAATACTTATAATCTCAAAATAATTTCCTTCCCAAACTTACATCGATTAGCCTACGACGAAACTTTAACGTACGAAAATGCGGAATGTTACATCTTATTTCCAAGCATTCATCAAGTTACTTATGGCGTACTTTCACGTATGAAAATATGGGGTGTAACATTATTCCTCCCTTTGAAACATTCTTCCTCGAATGTTGACTGATGCAATTATCATTATCATAACCTATAGCTCTTGCGAATACTTTAGTACTCTCCTTGCCATCTAGGCAATTGTTCTGTAAATAAATCCAAAGGTCAAGGCATTCCCCTCTTTAGGTTTCTTTCTCACACCACGACTTGTGGTCGGAATCCTCCCAATCTTGTAACTGTTGCCACCACTTCTATCATGCAGCCTGTACCACTTTTTTCCTTATATGTGCGCCTATGCGACTCTTCTCTTCAACTTTTAGCCAATCTTTATGCCTCACTTTGGGAACATATACAGAACTTGACAAGATGTCCCTCTAGGCATCTATAGGTGTACTGAAGTTC
Source organism: Nicotiana paniculata (assembly GCA_005239505.1). Lineage (NCBI taxonomy): Eukaryota > Viridiplantae > Streptophyta > Magnoliopsida > Solanales > Solanaceae > Nicotiana > Nicotiana paniculata. The sequence continues at coordinate 14,845 of ML360660.1, forward strand.
TTTGCTCGGTACTTTGTTGAACTTACGACTATTAATATATCTTGTTTCATAGCCCCGGTTATCCATCCGTATGAATTTACTGTACACCATAACTCTTACTTCGATTTATCGTTACTGAGGTCTGCTACCAAACTCCAGCATACTCTCGTTGCTTATCCTATAGGTATAAGTCTAAGTCCTTTAGTGCTTCCTCCTTACTATTCATCTTAAGAATGACGGCCTAATCTCATCTCATACTTTGTAAATTTTATCCATCCATTGTTGATTCACCTCAATATTGATATATTATCTACCATTTATAACTTGACTTTTTATGTAACATTGTTGTTAGGGCTCACGTCTTATCAGGGAACATCTGAAATGATTAGACTGATCCACCTAGGGCGATACCATACTTCCACAACCGTATTTAATAGCATCCCAATGTGATTCACCTTACGTGAGTACTTTAATCTTGTGTCGCCCGTGAAATCCTTTTTTCAAATCATTACTCAATCGAAGGCCCAAACGTCATCCTTTATCTATCACAATCATACCCTCATTTTACTACCAGGGCAACATTTTATCTTTTCTAATACTACTAGTCTTGGATTCCTTTGAGTTCATTCAGGCTATACTGAGCTGTCTATAACTTAGAGAAATCATCAACTCTCTTCTTTTCATGGGCTTAATCCTGAGGACTTATCCATTCTCATCACCTTCTCGCTTGCCCTTTATTATCCTTACTCCTGTCTTCGTAAAACCTTGTCGCTTTACCATACTTTATCTTGTGACATATACTTATCTATTTATACTTCTCTCAACCTTCCTTCAACTTGATTGTACCACAGATTTCCTTGTGTTATTTTAGAACATCAATTGAGACATCACATCGTCTCTAATTCTTCTTTACTCTCTTAACTGAACCTCTCGATACCTAGAAACCATAGGTTGGAAGATATGCCACTGTTGACGCCGCTATCATTCCTGGATATTGAATCTCAGCACTTCTGGCCTTCTATCTGAAGTATGGACTATTTGCAACCTTCTGCATTTGAGTATCTCGTACGTCGTTCACCTTTACCTTACTTATCTTACAATATTGCATCACATCTTCTATCTCTTTCATGACCTCCCTTCCACATAGGTATAATTCATATCCACAACTTGAAGCTCTATTATAATACTCGCACCTCTGGCACATACACAGTCTGGTGGGAGATTCATACTGATTTCTTATAAGGCTGATACTCTTATAACTGGCTTTATCATAGAGCCGTTATACAATATAGTTGTTGTACTATCTCTCTTGTACCTCTGATATTAAGAGTGATTCTACTATGTTCACAATTCCTAATTTTCCCAGTCCAATAATCAGACTATTGATTTACTTAGTTGATTAAACTCTTTAGTTTCCTCTTCCTTCTAAAGCCTTCATGTAGGCTTAAGTAATCTTCCGATCTGCGGCTCATGGTATTAGTTATTACTTTAGAATTTTATGGGTGCTATGGAATATCCATGATACAATCTTCTAACAATTCAATCCTTTGTCTATTCCCTGGGCTCAATTCTTTCTTTTAACTTATACTGGAGTCTTCTACGGCTGTATGAATGTCAATATATATGTTGCATGGATAATACTCCGAAATATTAAGTGCGTTCATAACGTAACTAAATTTGGATCATTGATCGAATAATTCCTTTCGTTCCATCTCAGCTTTCTTTAAACGTAAGCAATTACATTTCCTGGACTTTCTGCCCCTTTGTTGCGTGCATACTTAGATTATCTTAGTTCCCACGCATGCCAAATTCTTTTTTGTGCAACTCATGTGATTTCGACCCTTACTTTTGGTTTTACTTCCCGCTCATTAGCCATGATAGGTGACATACCACTTTTTATGGAGTACATACAATGTTGTTGTGAGACTCTTGTTACAAGACCATTTTCTCTTTAGGTTAGTGTGCTTAGGCTGAAGCCTTCTTCCTTATTCCCTCAGATAGTCTTTAGTTTTAGTACTTAGGGAGGACCCTTTGACTCTTGTAAAGCTACGAGCTGATTACATTGTATACTCGACGGAATTTTTGATGTTCTTCCTCGCCTACAATTATCCGTAGTTACTTACCTCCATGCCCTTGTACTTTTAGGGTTGCTCCTGAACTGATATTTTGACTGTTTTCCCCAATGAAACTTTCTTTTATTTTCTTAGTACTCATACGGTATCTTTAACTACCCCAACTGTTATCTGAATATATATCAAGTATTACAATGTCATAACTGCGAGGCTAAATTCAATATATTGGGTTTTACTATGTTTACCTTGCGCGATTTGTTAATTTGTCTGTAACCTCTTATTTAGCCATAATTAGGCTCTTCCTAAATCAACTAATAGCTTCTCGTTGGCCCCTTCTCATATAGATATTCCGCATAATTTTTCTTGGGTTGTTTCCTTTATCTTCACTTAAGTATCGCACTGGCTCCTTATCTATCAATAACATCTCGGGCAGGAACCCTTACTTCCTTTCCTTGACGTCGTGCTTGCATAATGTTCTGGAATCGTAGCATATCTGTAGGATTTAAATAGGTACAATCTCATCCTTTTCTCATTTTTTATCGCATTCTTCCTTTACCATTCCATAGTTACTATAACCTCTTAATTCTGACTTAATGCCACATCACTCCATATCCTCCCCCCCCCCTTTAGGGGAGTACTAAGAGTTGGAGCCATGAGGATCTATCTATAGATGTTTTACCTCTTCATATTTGGCGTCTTACATCATTGATGACCCTTACTCATCTTGCGGCAATCCTTCTGTACCAAGGATAACAAAAATTCCCTTAGCCACGAGGGTGACACTTAGTGTAGCTGGCACATATAGTTCCTTAAGCTTACTTTTCTTAAATTGCTTGCTTTAGGGAAACGTCTTCCTGAATGACCATTCTCTGAATTTCTTATGAATCTTGTTCTGTTGTCCACTCTATATCGCCGGAATACAATCTAAAATTCTCATGATGTCGACCATTATCAAACCACTCAGTCCCTAATTCATGTTTAGTTTATCTTGTTCACCAATCCATATTGATTTTTATCACTCTGGGTCTTACTTTTCCTTCTGGTAATCACGTTAGAGTCATGAACTTATTTATCAAAATGAAGGTGTGACTTTATGACCTATATTCTTTTGTTGCCTCAAGACCTGTCACCTCTCACATTTTCCTTCACTTGACTATAGACTCTGTAATACTGTCATCTTTTTTATCTACCATTGTCATCTATGTATCACATCTTACTCAGAATGCTTCATTAACTCTCTTCTTATTTTCCCGCTAACATCTATGTCTATTACTTTATTCTGAAAACTCGAACAAAATATTCTTTTGCTCTTAGCTCCCTTTGCTCCATCCATTGGCTCTTCGAATTTCCTAACATTCTTTATCTACTAGGGACGGGAGCCACACTAAGGTAATATTTATCTTTTCAAGACTTCCAGTGCTTATCTTTGTAGTTCTCATATCTAGCTGTACTATTTTAGAGTGCACCATCTGGGTGTCTCACAAGGAGATCTATTATCACATTTGTAATATCCTTCAGAAATGTCAACTCATGCTAACAATCCATCCACAATTTTGGGTTACTCTAACCCCAGCCAGATCCTGAAATTCATCCTTCTCTTATATTACTTTTGTTAGCTTCCATAGGGCATAAATGAGATGGGTGTGGCCCATTGTACATACCTCTGTTACAATTGAAGGTAACTCAAAATGCTTATATTTCTCTGCTTGAATTGTAAATACTGTTAATCTTCATTAACTGGGTACCTCGTACCCTTCTTTACCTTGCTTCTTTTACTTGTCGAAACTTGTGTCTATCTTCTGATTCTCTTATTCCTTTTTACCATAAGAGTGGATAGGTATTCTTGCCTTAGGGATCCTTATTAAGAAGCTTACACATCTTAGTATACACATGATCTGCTGAATACCTCATATTTATCCATCATAAGCATAATGCAAAAACTGAGTTCTTCTGACTCAACTCTTCCACAGCTATATCTCTTACAAACCGACTTTCTGGATGTAAGAATCATCGTATTATGACTAAGATAGACTTTGGGAAATGGAATTCTAACAACTGAGCTCTACCACACGATCTAGAGTAACAAGACCTAAATGCCCTGTATCCTCATGCTTATAAGTGTGGTGCAAAACATACCCATAAACAAGACTCTACTAGTCACGGCTTGTAGAATCCCTAGGACATAACTGCTATGATTCCACTTCTGTCACGCCCGGAACCTGGAGGGGCAAGACCGGCACCCGGTGCCTCACCTATCCTTGCGTACCAACTTGCGACTAAGGGACTTTCAACATATAATGTCATACTTTGTCTATGGGCCATATTGCAAGACAATTTGCGAACACTGACAAAACATCAATATAAATCTGGACCGACAAGGCCGACATAACTACTACAGCTGGCAAACCAACAAAATATACATACAAGGCTTACAAGCCCACCATACTGCACTAACTTACAGGATATGTCTACGAGCCTCTAGAACCGACAACTCTAAAGGACGCGGAGCTTACCGATCAAGCTGAACTCGGGCAACACCTACAGAGGAGGTCTACTCGTCTGTCTGTCTGAACATGCACGCATGAAATGCAGCGCCCTGGCAAAAGGGACGTCATTACGAAATAATGTACCAAGTATGTAAAGCAACAGATTAACTGAAAGCTGAAACTGAACAGATAATATAAAAACTGAATGTAACTAGGAGCTAAAGATAATCTGAATGAAGATATGCTTACCTGTTGATACTGACTCAACTATCTCAATATAGTAAGTAAAATAACTGTCCGACCCTATAAGGCTCGGTATATATATAACTGCTCTATCGTAGTAGGCTCGCTCATAGGCGCTCGGCCATACTAGGCGATGTATCTCGGCCATGCTGGGCTCGCTCATAAGCGCTCGACCACAGTAGGCTCGGTATATAACTTACCATTTGATCTGAGGTTGCTCAATAGGGGCCTGCCCACCGATTATAGCTCGATGGTGGTGAAAATATTATAATACTATATATATATATATATATATATATATATATATATATATATATATATATACTCTCTTGGCTCAAAGAAGACAATACTAAACTGAATATGAAGTCTCGATTAGGAATAATNCCTCTTCTTACTTGAATGGAAGAAGACAATAGTCAATTGAATATAAAGTCCCGATAAGGGAGAATACTGTAACTTATGAGACTAGGAAAATATACATAAATTTGGGAGTATGAACTTCTCTTTATGCCTCGTGATCAAACACATGTAATTATGAGATCACGCCAAAATGAAGGAAGTGCTTAGCCTTAACATACCTGGACCGATTCTCTTGACAATTCCTCTAACACACGTCTTTTTCGACGAAACACGTAACGGCGGATTGAAGTAGGAAAAAATACGTATGATGTTCTTGAGAAAGATTGTACTGTACTCCCTTATAATTGCAATATCATTGCGATTACACTGTGTAACTTCATTGCAAACCTCTTAGAATTGAATTCCGTATTGAAGCATCATCTGTACTTTGTAGTCATAAGCCTTCATTTTGTTAATTTAATCATAATCTCATATGAATCTTTTTGAATTTGAGAAGTCTTTCATGGATTTTGTTGAAGATTTCATTCTTTATTTTGATGAAGCCTTTCTTCATTCCCCTTAATAAATTTGGGATGTTTCTTATTATAGGTGTGGGCCCCCTTTGTAAGATGACTAGCCAAGAATTGCTCTAAATATGACAACTTATTTGTTGAGTAAAGAGTCACTTTATAAGGCTAAGCTCGCTACCACGTTGAGGATCCTTTTAGGCTTATCCACAACATCTTAATTAATTACTAATTCCTTAATTAACTTGGTAATTCCCCATCAATCCAATAATTAACCAATTACCCACATAATTAAGATTTATCTCAATTACTTAAAATAATACTTATTTTTAACACACCTTATACACCTTACTGTCATGGTCATGTGGTACCTTGTATGATACTAGTCCATGAATACTGAGTATTATAGCTTGGACCGTATTGTATCCCAAATTGACAAACTTCGATGAAACTCACTTTCTTCGACTTGATTACCCTCTCACCTTTACGAATTTATTTATCACTTTTTTGAAATAACGTAATACTTATAATCTCAAAATAATTTCCTTCCCTAACTTACGTCGATTAACCTACGATGAAACTTTAACGTACAAAAATGCAGAATGTAACATCTCATTTTCGAGCATTCATCAATTTACTTATGGCATACTTTCACGTACGAAAACACGGGGTGTAAGATAATCAATACACATCCGCATAGTCCCATCCTTTTTCTTCACAAATAATAATTGTGCACCCCAAGGTGATACACCCGGCCTGACAAAACCCTTTGCTAGCAACTCCTCAAGCTTCTCCTTCAACTCCTTCAATTATTTTGGAGCCATACGATACGGTAGAGTGGGTATAGGCTGGGTGCCTAGAGCCAAGTCAATGCAGAAATCAAGATCACGATCTGGCTGAATGCCTGGAAGGTCATAGGAAACATATCGGCGAACTCCCAAACTACTAGCACTGAATCAATTGTCGGAGACTCTGTGGTAGAGTCCCGAACATAGGCTAGATAATCCAAAAAACCCTTCTCGACCATATGTTGAGCCTTCAGGAAAGGGATAACATGACTGGATGTACTGACAGGTGAACCCTTCCACTCCAACCTAGGCAACTCCGACATCGCTAAAGTAACAGTCTTGGCATGGCAATCAAGGATGGTGTGACATAGAGATAACCAGTCCATGCCCAGTATGACCTCAAAGTCGGTCATATCAAGTAACAAAAGGTCCGCTCTAGTATCATAGCCACAAAACATGACCACACAGGACCGGTAGATCTGATCCACAACCACAGAATCGCCCACAGGACTGGACAACATACACAGGAGTAACCAAGGACTCACTAGGAATATCCAGGAAATGAGAAAAAATAGATGATACATATGAATAGGTGGACCTTAGATCAAATAACACCGAACTATCCTACCGCAGACAGAAATGGTACCTATGATCACGGCATCTGAGGCCACCACATCAAGTCTGGTTGGAAAAGCATAGAATCTAGCTGGAGCACCGGCTGACTGGCCTCCACCTGACTGTGCTCCACCTCTGGGATGACCTCTACCCACTTGCCTTCCTCCTCTGGGCGGCCGGACAGCTGGTGCGGTTGATGGAGCCAAAATCATGGGCTTCTGACCCTGCTGCACTACCTTGCCCCGAAGCCTGGGGCAATATCTCCGCACATGACCAAGATTACCGCACTCAAAACAACCTCTCAATGCGGTGATCTGCTGCCCTGACGACTGTCCCTGATGACCTGAAGGACCCTAAATAGATGGTGGACGATATGAACTCTCTGGCATGGCGCTGAAATAAGCACTGGAAGAACCCTGATGACTAGAATACCCGCTGGAGGAACCCTGAATAGCTGGCGAGCGGTAAGCACTCTCGGGCATAGCGCTGAAATAAGGCCTCACTGGAGCACCTCAAGAAGGTGGTGGTGCTGAATATGGGGGCCTGCTGGGCTGGCCCCTCCCAAACTGACCTCTGCCCCTAGCTAGGGCACCTCTAAACTCTCTAGAGAAATCGGCCCTCTTGTCCTGCTGCATCTGCTATCTACCCCTCTAACAGTAGCACTCGATCCTCTAAGCAATCTCCACTAAGTTGATAAGGGGTCCCCATTTAAACCTCCCGGGCCATATTGGCCCTAATACTGAAGTGCAACCCCGTAACAAATCTTCGCACTCTCTCTACACCAGTAGGAAGTATCATAAGCGCATGGCGGGGTAACTCAGAAAAGCTCGCCTCATAATTGGTCACACCATGAGACTCCAATATCCTCATGATGTGCAGTCTGTCCCTTCAGCTATTAATGAAGTCCTTGGCGTCCTTATGACGCTCGCCTCCGAAGACTGGAGGGTGTAATCTACTCCATTTGTCCAATAGCTTTTGCGACTCATCGTCTGCAGCTGGTCTAGGCTCATGCACAACTGCTGCAACTAGTTGGGCCCCATCTGCGGGTAGTCTACCCGGAGTCTGTACACTGCAGCTGCATGCCCAGAATCCTGAGCAGTAAGAGTCTGTGCTCCCCCTCCCACTTGAAATATGGCTGGGTCTGCTGGAAATAAACCAGCTTGGGTCATAGAATCCATGAACCGCAGCATACGGCCCATGACCTCCAGAAAGCTTGATGTCGTCATGTAATCTATCGAGGCTGGATCTGCTGCGGCCACCTCTCCCTGCTCCTCGATGACGGGATCCTCCATTGGATCCGCTGGTGGTGCTACCGGGGCACTCTTGGGTGCCCTCATCCCCTACCTCGGGTCGGTGCCCTTCCCTGACCTCGACCTTGGTCTCCAACAACAGGGGGAGCAGATCCTCCCAGGTCTGGAACGTTTGTTGTGCGCGTCCTCACAATCTGTGAGAGAATAGAAGGAAGAACTTAGTATACCATCAACTGCATGATAAGAGATGAATAAAGAGTATTTTCCTAACATCCTATAGCCTCTCGAAGATAAGTACGGACGTCTCCGCACTGATCCGTAAGACTCTATTAAACCTGCCCATAATTTGTGAGACCTACGTGAACCTAGAGCTCTGATATCATGTTGTCACGACCCAATTCCATGTCAGGCCTTGATGACATCCAGCACAGTTGCTAGACAAGCCGACCGTGGACAACTTAGTGATTTTTCACTTTTACTTAAGAATTTCCAACAACTAACTTTACTTAAATTCAAATAATTTAGTAATTAACGGATTTTCGAGGAAAAAATTGAGAGAACAACTAGAGGAAATCATAAATATAGAAATACAACCCAAAAATATAGTCTACTAGTGTGTGTGCCAAGAACTAGTGTCATAAGTATGTGGGCAACTAATAGAATTTACAAAAGATGACTATCCTACTGTCTGAGATAGTATAGACCGATACAAACAAAAGAGAAACTCCGGCAATGCTGTTGAACGGCTCGGAAAAGGGGGCATCTCATCGTGAAGTCTCGAACAAATATCAAGTATGCGCGCCGGGCGGGTAACTAGATGCACCAGCCTCAGATCCTGTACAATTAAGTACAGAAGCATAGTATGAGTACATAAACAATATGCACCCAGTAAGTATCCAGTCTAACCTGGAAGAAGTAGTGACGAGGGGTCGACTTAACACTCACTAGGGCTAACAATAATATATTAAAATGTTATACTAAGCATGGATTTGCATGAAAAATACTGAAAGCCCAAGAACAGGAAGATATAAGTCCTTATTTCACAACTATAATTGCTAATATCGGGATCAACATGCAACGGTTACATTTCAAGACATTTAAGCAATAACAATCATATAATGTACCAAAGAATTTTCATGCGCAAGTTATGTCGAGGTCGTACGGCCCGATCCAACATAATATTAAATTGTGCACTGTCGGAGGTTCGAACAGTGAAAATCATAGATGCATCTATTTACTACCGAGGAGCTCGGCCCGATCCACAAATAGCAATTATTTTCAAGGAAATACAATATCTTATTTTATGGTCTAGTATGACAATAAATTCTTCAAATAGGTGAACTTAGCCTTTTACGAATCCTTTATCCAATTCTAACATGACACAAGTAATCAATTTAACAAGTAAGGGCACAATCGTTTCAAATAAAGCACGATATGGGTCCTAAACTACCCGTATGATGACACAACAGTAGCTACACACGGACTCTGGTCACCTCGTACGTACGTAACCCCCACAAATAGGTTCACACATTTATTTAATTTTCCTATGGGGTTAATTCCCTCTTACAAGGTTAGAAAGGAGACTTACCTCGACTTAAAGCCTACTTCTCACTTTGAGAATGCGCTCAAACATCCAAACTTGATGCCAAACGACTCAAAACTAGTCAAACATTACATAAACTAATTAATCTAAGCTCAAAAGTTCATATCTTCACTATTAAAATTATTTCCCAACCCAAATTGCAATATTTCTAAAATTCACCCCCGGGCCCACACGCCAGGATTGTGGAAATGTTTGAAGAAAGTTGTCACCCATAAATTTAAGAACATAATATATGATTTTCACTAAGTTTCATAATCGTTTTCGTGGTAACATCTCATTTTTATTAAACCTTAGGTTTTTCTTCCAAACCCATGATTTCTACCAATTTTTATGTTAAAATCTACCCATAATCTATGTATTGAACTCACATTAAGGTAGGAATTACTTAGCCTCAGTAACCATGTTGAAATCTCCCCTTTTGAAGCTCTAGAATCGCCCAAATGTGTAAAGAACGGGAGAAAAATGCCTACCTCCCGTATTAAATGAAGTGCACTGCCTCCAGCGATTTCGTACCTGCTGGGCCTTGGCTCGCACCTACGGTCGCGCAGTTGCGCCAAAACGTCTACACCTGTGGTGCCTGGGCTGTCCTCCCTCCTTCGCTTCTACGGCTCATGGCTCGCACTTGCGACTGGCCAACCGCAGGTGCGGGCACACCAGAGCTGGTGCACCAGCAGCCCTGTTAAGTTTCAAACTCAACTCGCGCATCGTCCGAATGGCACCCGGTACCCCCAAGGCCCCGTCCAAACATACCAACAAGTGAGGAATCATAAGACGGACTCACTCGAACTCTCAGAATGCCCAAAACAACATTAAAACTAGGAATCGCAACCCAAAACCAATTGAATCAAACTTAAGAACTTCAAGTTTTTCATTTCACTTCCAATGCGCCGAAACATACTTAAACTACTCGGAATGACACCAAATTTTGCGTGCAAGTCTTAAATGACATTATAGAACTATCTCGGTCTCTAATTTCTGTTTGGACCTCGATATCACAAAAACACGTTCCAGACCAAATTTAAAGAACTTCCAAAACCTTCAAGAACCAACTCTCATTGTTAGGCGCTGAAACGCTCCTGGGTCATCCAAAATCCGATCTGAACATACGCCCAAGTTTTAAATCATCATACGAACCTATCAGAACCATCAAATCCCGATTCTGAGGTTGTTTAGTCAAAATATTGACCCAAAATCAAACTTGGCCTTTTAGGCCAACCTTAAGGAATCAAGTGTTCTGATTTCACACCAAACTCTCCCAAATTCCGAACCAACCATCCCCGCAAGTCATAATTCAGTAAAAGCAAGTATAGGAAGTCTTATTTAGGGGTACGGGGTTCTAGAAAGCAAAATAATCGGTTGGGTCATTACAAACTGCCTTACTCTTACACCTACTTCCCCAAGTAAACCCATTCAACCATGTATTGAAACCTCATCCATGTCCTCAAACAGTCCACATCAACAAATAATTTCATTGGTCAAAAGTCAATACTCCTCAACAAACCTAGTTAGTCCAACCAAATCGGATGTTGCCCTGAAGGGCATTATAAATTCCCTTGTTTCTTCTTTAAATGATAAAACAAAAGACATCACATTACTCAAAACGATTGAATCTAAAAATCTACCCTTACTCATACAATATCTCCTAAATTTTATGCACCCTCATGTGAAAAACATAATGACCTTCTACGAAAAAAACATGTGATAACCAAAAAACAAACCAAAACTAATACCCATCTCCTAGAAACTGATACTCCTTCTATAAAACAAATACCAGCTACCAAATTTCTCCATCATCAACAAATAATACTCATTTGCCATTGTTGATATCCAATTTTTCACTAATATTTTTTAAAATAGTATATATACTTTCAAAATGTCATTTTTACATCATTAGTTAATTTATAAGAATTATACAAGTATTTTCTATAATTTTTCACATTTTTAGAGCTTCAAAATTGATTTCTTCGCATTTAAATTACTTGATTATTTATTAATTATCTCTTAAATTATTATAATGGTTTAATTATCTAAAGTTATTATTTTCATCAACATATATGTTTTAAAATATTTTATTTTATTTTATTTTATGTAAGTATATTTGTGTTTTCTTAAGCTATTTACATAATTTTACAATAATGGCCTATATTCATGCATAATTGCATTTTATTACATTATTTGTGCTAAAATAGCATTTTTATATTTTGTGATGTTAGGTTATTATTTTCAATAATTTTATTGCACAAATAATTTTTTATTATATATTAAATAGTTTTATAAATTATTTATTAACAATTTTCGTGTATTTTAATTTATAGCCCAATTTTGAGTTATTTTGGACCAAAATCAAGGCTCAAACACCTGACCCAGGTCCCCAGCCAAACCAAATCCCCCCTAATTCCCTAACTCAGTCGGTACCCTTTTAAATAACCCACCCCGCTTCCCCTTTTGATCCTGGCCGTTGATCTCAAATGATCAACGGGCCATAATAAACCTACTCACCTCTTTATATCCCCTCACTCAAAAAAACCTAACCTATTTTACCTATCTGGCGCCTCTATAGGCTCTCAAACCCCTCCCTCTTTCAAAAATCCTAGCCGCCCTTCTCAATCTTTTCTGAATTCGTTCCAATCATGGATTCCTCCTGTGATTTTCTTGCCTTTTACGTGTTACCTCAATCTTAGTTAAAAAATTATGGTGTTACTTGGTATTTGTCCCATTTTTGACAAATACCAGTATCCGAATCAAGGGAGATCAACTGCACCCTTCGATATTTGGACGATACATCGTCTATATGCATCATGGCAAGGTCATACGAGTCTGATTTAGTGAGATTTTTTACTATTATTAGTTCTCCATCATGAACTAGGCTTACCTAATTTTTCTCCTAATATGGTTTTGAATTGATTCTACATGCTATTATTTCCTTATTATATTTCATTTTAAAGTGTTTCTTTATTGTTTGTTCAATTCTACTCTATATAAATCCCTTCCCTATTTCCCTTTTGGAGAGACTTTTTAATTACCGGATTCACTAAAAACTCAAATTTATTACTCTCGTATTCTCTCATTCTCTTGTTATATACTCTAGCTCTTGGCCGGCTGAAAGTCAAGGCCACTGGAATTTGATTATTTGACCTTTCTTAGTGTGAGCACTGCCCGGGGTTCATTCGAAACCCTTGAGAACTCTGACACACTCTGACTTTGGGTTCTACTGCTCTTTATTGACGTTTAGAGTACTGTTGAGGTTGTTATTTCTTGCTTGTTTGTTTATCAATTGATAAATGGTAAGTTCCATGGCTTTTGTAATTTTATTCTCTTTTGTTCATATCTTGCACGTTCATACCTCTGAAATTTTGTGACTCAATGTGTTTCTAGGCCATCTCTGTTTGCATCCTTGTTGGCACTGAATTTGTTTTTTGTGATATAAATTTCTTTAGCATTTGAACTTGCCTAAAATTCCCAGTTCTGAGATATGTTTATTGCACATGCTTAACTTGAACAATTTTGATTCTCTTAAGCTTGTTTAGCCTAGTGTGTTGGCACCTGAATGTTTATATTTGCTGCATGGCATGGTTTACTTCCCTGCTTTGTTCTGAATTATTATAATGACTAACATGTACCTAGAATGTGTTCTAATCTCTGTTAAGATATTCATGCCCATCATGTTATTCTAGCTATGACTTGTTCCCATGATATTTTGTCACTTTATTATGTTTTTTCCTATAAGGTTTGATATTGTCCTGTCTTAGTGATGTGAGGTTGGCATGTCTATTTTCTAGTATTGTGATGGATACTCAACATGACTTGGATCCCTAGGCTTTAAATCCTTTAATATAGTGCTCTATTCTGAACTCGTTTGGCATTATGCACTCTGATAAGTTAGCTGTCTATTAAGTTAACTTAAAGATGAATTCAAGGTAAATTGATATTCTAGAGTTATGGGTTGTTAAACAATCACGTTGAGTTTTCGACCTAAATCTTCTAATCAGGTTTATTGATTGACGAGGTTAATATTGCTCGTAGCCTTCTCCCGAAGTACAACTCGCCTATTCAAG
>MDKI01097615.1:0-19838 GCA_005239505.1 Nicotiana paniculata
TAATTAATTTAGCGGGATTTTGTAGGATTATACGATAGGTAAAAATCACGTGCTCACAGCTGCAGACGAAGGTTTGCCACCCCTTCGCTTCGAAACTAAGAGTGATCCAGTGGATAGGAACCCTAGCGGAAATCTGGAGGGGGTGGCGTTGGTGCTGCTAGAATTTCCACTAACCAAGGTCGGGTTGCGTCTCCCAATGTATACTTCTCCAAATATTCCTTTGGCTCAACATCTTTGAACCCAAGTACATGTTGAGTGTATGTTGATCAAATCTCACTTTTAAGTTACGTACTTTAGTCACTTTTGTCCCCTTTTTTATGTGAGCCACATTTGTATAGAATTATCGGACCAGGTACTCTTTGGAATCCACTACACTTTGAGTGAACCACATACACCCCTTGCGTTCCTTGAACTGTCTCAACACTGCTGGGTTGTACCTCTCCAAAATCTTTCAATAGAAACTGTCACTCGAGAGTTAGCAACCTCACTGGACACCAGGTACGAAAGTTGGTGAAGGCAGCCAAGCTGACAAATCGGTCCTCCCAGACATCTTTCTTCTTTGACATTTCAAGGCCGAAAACTGTAGCATTTCCCCCTCTGCCATCATCGAGGATATCCTGAACTAGTGTAGCCTTTGCCTTGGGGACATGTGTAGCTGATGGCTCAAAAGCCTGATTAGCACTCTCCGAGTCCTCGTAACTTCTATGAGATGACGATGGCTCATCCCTGCTGGTATCTCCTTGGCGGCCTCGATTGCACGTCAGGCTGATCCTGAACAGAGACTGAGTTGCCCTTTGATGCTTCCCTAGATGGGACATATGATCTCGTCTCGGAAAGATCTTCACCTCTCTCTCTGCCGGCTGTAGCTTTCTTTGTAATTGTCTTTTGTTGGCCAAGGGGTAGGGCACTCTTGCCTCAACCCGGAGAAGGTTCACCCCTCCCTTTAGATGTGTCGCCTCGTCCCCTAGATTGAACCATTGTCTGTTTCAAGCAAAGTCGGTTGTTAGTTGTTATTCGATGTTCAAAAGTACTAGGAGACATGTTAGTAAGATATAAACCAGAAGACACATTGAGGGTATACAGTCAAAGCATGCTTGCAGGAAAACAGACCTGCGATCCGCACATGCAGATTTAGACTTGCGGACCGCAAAATTTTGTCTTGCGGCCGCAAAAGTGAAGTGTGGTCTGCCCAATTTCACTTGCGGCCGCACCTTTGAATCCTAAAAAGTTCCAACTCTCTGATGACAGAGAATTTGCTGATTAGCGACCGCAACCTGTTTTCTGCGGTCCCCACAATTAGACCTGCAACACACCTCAATAAGAGACATGAAACAGTTGTATGAAATAATAATTACCCAACTAGGAGTCGAGGTCGAATTCACTGGGAGTTACGATGGGGGTTAGGAGTTTATATTTGAAGCAAGCAAATGGGTTATCTAAGACTGCACTTCCACAACAAGGTTTTATTTTCTATTTCTATTGTTACTCTAATGAATGCAAGATAAATAAAATAGATTATAAATAAATGTTTTTGAGGTTTTTTCAATTGGATTAACGGCCTAGGTTGTGACCATAACCCTAGGTGTTTTCCTAATGGAATAAAGACGTTAATGCTTGTTTTATTGATTAGGGTGTCTTATAGCTCTCAACTCTGCATTATCCACTTAATACCTCTCGGTCAGAGAGTGACTTTGACCAATATGACTTTATCAAGTCCTAATGGGTATCAACCAAAATAGTTGATAGGAGTTTAAGTCGGATTATTACTATCTCTAGTTTGAACCCTTTAATTAGGTTATCAATCTCTCAATTAACCCAATTCCTTGTTAACTAAGTTAGCCTAGACTAGGTTCCTCTTTCTCAAGTAGAGACTAAGTCAAATAGGCACAAATCAATGTTTGAACCATTAATTCTAAAGTTGAAGCATGAACTAAGCTAAATAATCAACACCCACGCATAAACAAACACTATGTTAGATACCCATAAGGTTTACACACTAGGGTTGGGTCACAAGCCTAGTAAAAGTCTAGCTACTCATAATGGAAATTGCAGAAAATAGAAAAGAAAAGCTAATAAAACTCGTAATGGAAGATTAAAAATGATGAAATCTAATGTTAATACACCAAAATAATGTAAAACTCCCTAAAATAGTAAAGAAAAACGGCTACAACAACTACAAATGTTCAAACTTGACCTAATTTTGTGAACTCGTCTATTTATACAGGGCCAAAAATTGCAAACAAAAATGCCCCTTGGGAGGTTCTACGGCCGCATAATTCCATGTGTGGTTCGCAGATTTCTTCAGTTGGCAGGAAGTAGAGTTCTGTGGCTGCATATTTCTAACCTGCGGCCGCACATTTCTGGACTCTGTCCGCGAGGCGATGCGGCCATGCAGTTATTGTGCGGTTCGCAATTGACAAAGGCTCCTGGACTTGGTCTTTTTGCATGCTCTCTGATCTTTGTCTCATAGGCAGTTTTGCGGCCGCACAATTCATGTGCGGTCCGCACATTGCTGAAAGATCTGTTAGATTTTTCTTCCCGGTTTGCGGCCGTAGATGGAATTCTGTGGTCTGCAGTTTCTTCTGCGCAGAAGCACAAATGATAAATTACGGATAAACATATGCGAAATTGAATTTATATGTGGTTTTAGGGATATGCGGATTAATTCAATACAAATGATACGTTAGATTAAACATATAAAGGACATAATAGATTGTCAAACCACATAAAGGGGGTGATTCCAGACTTAATAACAGCCTTAATGAAATGCATGCCCTCGATCCCGGGCTCAACATAATGAAGCACTGATGAACAAGAGTAAGAATTTTGAATAACAGAGTATATAATAGTATATTGCCTTGATATGCGTGTTATAATATGATTAATGAATAATCAGACCCCCCTTTATATAGTAGGGGAGTTTTACTCTAAGTACAATTCCATAAAAGTTAAAAATCTTTTGTTTCACTAATCATCAGTTTTCTGCCGATACGTGCCGAGATTCACACCGTGATATCTGGCTGGTCACAAATATCGCAGCCTTTTGTTGGTCGTGCTCGATTACCTAGTAGTGCTCTCCGAGGCCTTTGGGATTCGAACTGAACCGAGGATCATGGCCCCTTTACTCCCGACCGGATTTTTGCCCGGAACCCGGCTCGAGGGTCTCCTTGTCTCGATTCCGGTTCCTTGCCGTCACGCCTCTTTCTCTGTTTGCTTTATCGGAAGCCGAGACGTCTCATGGGCTCGATTTTACCAGTATACACGAGAAAAATAAACAAAAGATTTTAAGACGTTTGCACATAATTTCGCTAGAGGTGAAACAAAGCGTTTTTTTGAAGTTGATGTTGAAAATAGTATTTAAACACATATTTCACTCAGCTTGAACAAGCAATCCAAGATCTCACAAGATTATTTCACTTAAATAAGTTTCTAATATTTCACTAGTATCTCAAATTCTAAGTTGAAGTATATTTGTAAAAGCAAGTAAAACTTACAATCAAGAGGGCATGGTCACGTGATTAGGAACCACGTGGCAACAATTGAGTGGCTCAAGTAGGTTTTTCTATCTTGAAAGGGAAGTGTTATCTGTCTTAGGCCGGCACGTGACATGCACGAGAGGCCCACCCTTACAAATGAGTAATGACGAATGTCTGTCTACGATAATTGAGAATTCGGAATTCCAGTTCAAATTCTCAAAACCACAATTTCTTCCTTTTAGCTTTGATAATAATGCTCACAAGTCTTAATCGCCATTAATGCTGACAATGTACTATATACGAACTTTGATGTTAACTGCTCTGAAATGGCCACTCAATAGTCAATGATATATGCTAATTTTGTTTTTTTATATATAAATATATGCTACTATGAGTTTATAGGAAATTTTTTACACAAATAACTACACGATTTACTTTTTCTAATGCTATACATAACTTATAATAATTGTCATACACATATTATACATAAATTATACATATATTATATAGATCCACTAACTATTTTTAGTTGGTGGGCGACTATACAGGTTAATTCTTCTTATAAGAGTCCAGTTAAGTTCTGTTCACGAACATAATGGTTCATATACAAATCTAGAACTAAGGAGGAACCTTTGATGAAAAATCCATAAGTTTTCATAAGGGGAAGGGACAAAAAAAGGAAAATTTTGAGAATCAAACGATAAAAAGTTACCATCTGTACCGCTAGACTGTAGATTTTGGTTCACAATTTACTTTTCATAATCACTGTACATAAACTATAACAGTTATACATATATTATATATTTATCGGCTATTTTTATTTTAAACAGTTGGGTAAGCGACTGTTCAGGCTAATTCTTCTTGAAGAGTCCAATTAAGATCCTCATAATTTTTGCGGATCATGAGGGAAGGAGAAAAACAAGGAGATCTATTTTGAGATTTAAATTCACTGATAAAAGAAATTATCATGCGTACCTCTAGATTGTAGATTTTGGTTCTAAGAAGATCATAGTACTTCTCAGAGTACGTATACGAGCATTAGAGGCGAAGCCAAGATTTGAAATTTGTGGGTTCGATAATCTAATTTTTTTTAAGTTACTAGATTCTAAATTAATTATTTGTCAATAATTCAATAAATTTATAAGACCAAATCAGAGTTCGAATAAAAATTACTGGGTTCAGCCGATACCCATATCGAAAGGGCTAGCTCCGCCCTGATGAGGATAAAGATCCAAGTGTGATGTTGGTATGAATGAAAGAACTATGAATAATACTAGATAAATCCATGCTTAAGTAATGTAAATGTTTTAATTATGAATTCAAGGACATGTTTGATCTAATAGTAAAAACCAAAAATCATATTATACACAGTGATGACATTAGGATTTTTATACTAAGGGATATTAAAATACAAAGAAGATCTTTATGCATAATATGAACGCCTAAGCTTGCAGCAAATCAGTGAAAAACCACCAGAAGATAGTCAGAAAACCTAGACCATATGTAAACTAAACATTCATGCACCATATATATTAAACGGAAAAGGCCTAAAAATGCCACTCAACTTTTAGAAATGGTTTATCCATGTCATCCTTTAAAAAAGTGCTCATTTTATGTCACTTCCGTTACACCTTTGGCTCACCTATGTCATAATTAAACTAACGGCACAATTTAATTTTTTTTTAATTTTTTTAAAAAAATCAACGGTGAGTGGCATAGGTGAGCCAAAAGTGTAATGACAGTGGCATGAAATGAACATTTTTTTAATGAATGGCATGAATAGACCATTTCTGAAAGTTGAATGGTATTTTTAAACTTTTTCCGTATATTAAATACCACTAAAGTACAAGGATTCAATGTATAAGTAGAAAAATGCTTCCCTAGTAATATATATATATAAGTTAGGCTCTAGCTAGGGAGCAAACATTTATCATGTATAATATGTTGGAGTAATGACCTGTACCATAAAGTTTTAATTCTAAGTACAGATGATGAAGCAAACTTCACATTCTCAAAAAATTGTGCTCCACTACCTAAGACTTGAGTGCGGAATTTTATTCGTCAGAAAAATTGCACTATGTATACAGTAAAAAAGAAATTATGTATATACATAAGATATTTAATCCTATTGACTTCTTTTGCATGTTTGTTCTTTTTATATTTTGAATTCCCTCGATAAAAATTTAATCTCCGCCATAATTAAAATGTTCTTATATTAATATATTATTTTGACACAAAATACTCCACTTTTTTCCCTTAAGTTTTTTTGGGAATCTTGGCACATGAAGTTGTGAGAAAGTCTTGATCTGATTTGAGATTACAAAGTGGAAGAAAGAAATTAAAATGGGTCCTTTCAATCCTTCCATAACAGCTTGCAAATATTGTAAGATAGGAACATTGTCGAATTGTAGGGTTTGGGCAATTTACTACCTAAAATGGACCTTATTTTTCCATATCATAATGGGTCCCTTTAGTGAATCACATACACTAAATTTTTTTGTAGGTCCCTATATCCTAGTTGCCACAAATCTTTAGGCCCATGCCTTGACAAAAGTCCTCCATTCTTTGACCACAAAACACCAAATTGGGTTCTAAAGACTCCATCACTTGCAAAGCAACTAAACCACAAGATACTCAAGTTCTAATGGACCCTTTGACAACCTCAACAACATAAAAAAGGTAAAAGATCATTCCAGTTTATCATGTCCATTGTCATTCTTTTGCACTCCTGCAGTAATGAATTTACTTGGCATGATCCAAAAAAACAAGACCCATGTCTATAGCACGATATACTCATTATATATAGAGTCAAAAATGTATTAATACAACATATTTATTTTAAATTTGGACCCAATGTCTCAAAAAAATGTGATGAGTGTTGTGACAATTTACATCTATTGGCTTAAATACTGATCTGTCTCTAATCGTAGAAATAGTTTATTTGTGTATTTACATGTTTCTTGAGAAACCTTTATTGAAGCAAAGTTAAAGTAGGGAGTTGTTCAAAAGTATACATAAAGTCTTGCATGAATGGTGAACCAGGTCATGGTAGCAGGTATTGAAAAATTGAATCTATTGACGTAAACAAAGATATGGGAAATACTCATGAAGCCACAATACATAAAAGGAGATCCAAAATTTAAGTTCTATGAGCTCAACCTTCAATGTTTTTAACATTAAACTCTATGTATTTTCAAAATTATGAATTCATATCTACTATTTGTTACAGTTACAGTAAATTTGTATGTACATATTTATGTTTTGCGTCAAAATAACTGGATTTATTTTTACATCCGCTTGTGACAATAAATAGAGGGAAGAAGAGTCGATGGTATATAGCAATCTTTGGCTTACAACCACTTGTTCTTTTTCTTCTATTAGTTACATTAGAAAGACAGTGATGGACAATGAATTCTCCCCAAAGCGGACAGGTGAGAGACACAAGCCATTACTAGCTATCGCAAATTCACTACTTAGCCGTGAAATGCTTCTGCTCTTCAGCACTACTACTGGATCAAATGGGACTCACTTCTTCCAATCCTCTTGCATTTTGTTACCATTTCTTCACTCAATATGCCTTCACGTAGGACAAATTGTTGGTTTTATTTCCCACAATGCACGTTTAACGTACACAGATATTTTTGGAGAAAATTGCCAGGACATAATTTGCTTTTGATTTAAAATAAAAAAATTTCTCGAGAGTGAAAGTTTTTTAATTGTGGAGGACAAATTTGTAAGAGTTTATAGACTTACACATACATTTTGTATTAAGAATAATTGTATGTTGGTACGTACTGTTAAAAGGTTAACCCAAATTAAAAGTGATCTGCTATGGTTTAAAGTTAAATGGGTCTATATGACACCTCCTAAAGTATGGGGTCTTATGTGTAGATACCCGAATGTGACTTCTAATTTAATGATGACTTAAATTAGAATTACATAAATATGTGCTACTATAAATGGGTTATAGTTCCCAAATCAAAAGTAAGGGTTTCTTTTCTGATATCCCATCGTTGGAAAAGTTGAGAGTCATCCATGTCTTGTTTTGGAAGACTGATAACCGCAAGACTGAAGAATCTCTGCAGTGCTCATGGATTCAGCTACTCTTCCACATCTAGCATTTCTTCACGATGATTTGACATGATAGTTCTTGGGTAAAGATAACGATGTTCATCTTTAAAGTATTTTTTGTTCTAAAAATTGGTATCAGAACCTTGTATCATGTTAAATCATTGAGTATTAATTTTGGTTTACTTCCAATGTGTCATGAGTTCTCAGAACGTATATATTTGTAACGAACCAGCTAGTCATTTTGAGCAATTGCGTTCAGTTCGACTGTTTGAGGTCATGAGTAGATTCATATAGTGTATTATGACTTACGTGCATGATTAACTTTGATTTTTGAGTGATTCAGAATTGATATTGAAGGAGGACTCCCACTTGAGAAGCTTGAAGTTGAAAGAGATAACCAAGTTTGACTTTTGAGTATTTGATCTCATATCGCAGTTTTGATCATGTCGGGTAGGTCCAGATGGTGATTTTGGACTTGGGTGCATGTCCGAATTTGTATTTGGATGTTTCTAGAAGGTTTCAGCACCATTTGGCGGAAGTTGGCTATTCAAAGGTTTGAAATTTTTGCTAAGTTTGGCCATGGTTTGACTTTAAGACTACTGGGTTAAGATTCTAGCTTCGGGACTTGGAATAGGTCTATTTCGTCATTTGAAACTTGCCTGCAAAATTTGATATCATTTGGAGTTGATTTGACGTGGTTCGGGCGCTTAGTTGCAATTCTAGGACTTCTTGAAATTCATAGTGCTTTTCATGCTTTTTGGCGTTTGATTCATGTTTCTTGGTGTTTTGATCACGCGAGAGAGTTCATTTTATGTTTTTAGACTTGTGTGGATCTTTGGTTTAGAGCCTCGAGGGCTCGGATGAGTTTTGGACGCATTCCAGAGGAGTTTGTAGAAGTTCAACTGGTTCTGGTGCTCTGTTCTCGCATTTGCGATGTCCGCATTTACAAGATCATTCTCGCTTTTGTGACGATGGGTCGGGACAGGGGAGTTCACATTTGCGAACAATTGCATCACATTTGCGATTGAAGCAACTTCCGCATTTGTGACAACAACTTTCGCTTTTGCAAGAGTCTGAGCTCGCTTTTGCGAGATTTGTGTCGCATTTGCGACTTAGGCGGAGTTGGTCAGGCTTCGCTTTTGCGATGCCATTTTCGCATTTGCGTCCATAGCATTTACAAACCTCATGTGCAAATGTAACATCTGAGGCTGGTATTACGACTTTCATTTCAGGACTTAGCTTCATATTAACATAGTTTGAACCTTAGCCTCGGTGGGAAGCGATTTTTTGGAGATATTTTCATACCAAACTATCGGGTAAGTAATTTTAATCAATTTTCAATTATATTTTGTGATTGTATAATAGATTTAGCATCAAATTCATGAAAATCTAAGAGGAAATTTGGGGGGTTTTGTCAAAGTTTTGAAAAATAAAAATTTGGGATTTGAGAGTCAAATTGGACTCGGATTTGGAAACAAAACACATATATGGACTCGTGGGTTATGGGTAGTCAAGACCTACCCTTGGACCCGTGTTTTGATCGGACAAGCCCAGGGTTGACTTTTGTCGACTTTTTGAAAATTATATAAAGATCATAGCTTTGTTAATTGAAATTATTTTGTCTTGCATTGTTTGATGTATTTAAGTCATCTTTGGCTAGATTGAGCCGAGCAGAGGTGAATTTGTAAAGGAAAAGCTAATTTGAGTATCGACTTGGTTGAATTGAGGTACGTATCTTACCTAACTTTGTGCGGGGGAAACTACCCATTAATTAGGTTTTGGGTTGATGGCACTATTTGAATTATGTGAAAGGCCTATAAACAAGGTGACGAGTGTGTACATGGGCTTATATGTGATATTTGACCGTTTATACCATTAGGCTTCTTTCATGCATTTAATTGAAATTATCATATCATGTTATATCTTTTGTTGCTAGGCTTTCCCTTGCGTGGTCTACTTGAAGTTGTTAGTATATGTTCTGTTTTTCATTTGTCAAGTACACCCTTATATATTTAAAATTGTTAATTGCAATTACTTGTTGAATACATGCCTTTCCTGTCACTTTCCTTCATTATTAATTGATTCTCAAAAATTGTGTCTTGTATTACGAATAGTCAACTCTTGCTATTTTATTTTGTTGGTTGTCGTGTAATGTCTTCACCCGTTGTGACTTCTTTGGTTGTAGTTTCGTTATCGCGTTAATTTTGTGATATTTTGTAGTTGGTTTTAGTTTGTTTGCTTAATTCATATTGCTTAGGGAGCAGGTTGTACGCCGCATAGGTATTGATAATGATGATATGGTGGAATAAGGGAGGATTATGATATTGATTAATGATGATATAGTAAGATCGG
The DNA here is from genome assembly GCA_005239505.1 of Nicotiana paniculata. Classification (NCBI taxonomy): domain Eukaryota; kingdom Viridiplantae; phylum Streptophyta; class Magnoliopsida; order Solanales; family Solanaceae; genus Nicotiana; species Nicotiana paniculata. The sequence continues at coordinate 9,900 of MDKI01097615.1, forward strand.
GTTGCACGCCACAGCGGTTTGTGTATGTATTAATTGATGTTGATAATGATGATATAGTGGAATAAGGGAGGATTATGATATTGATAAGTGATGATATGGTGGGATCAGGTTGCACTGTGCAACGGATTGTATACGTGACATTTGCTATTAATCAGTGATACTATGGTGGAATAAGGGAGGATTATGATATAGATGTATCATGATACAGTGGGATCGGATTGCGCGCCGCAACGAAAAGTGTGTGTGCTATACTTTTTGTTGTTGTTGTGTCTTGTGTGAGTCATGCATCCTACTTGAACCGTCATGTTACTTCAATGTGTCAATTTGTGCTCATGTTGTTACATGGTGAATTGATTTTCAAGATAAATTTACTGCGTGGAGTCATTTTCTCATATCATATTGAGTTGTTGGTAGCATAACAGTTTAAAATGAAAGATTTAAGAGCATGCTTACCTTATGTGACTCTTAAGTTAAAATTTTCCGTTTCAACCGGTACTTTACTATTCTTAATAGTTGTCATATTTTACTTTAATTGATTTCTTGAATTAAACTCCTTATCCTACCCGGAGTTTTTACTTTACTTAAAAATCGTTATTTATTTTATTTTAATGAATTCTATATTTTATTCGGTGATTTATCCGATGCTTTGTTTTATTTGAAAATGATATTTTTTTTACCCAAATGACTCCTAAACTAAACTCCTTTGATACCATATCCTGTATGAATTGTACCTTATTTCATTGTATTTGGTTCCTAAATAAAACTCATTTTCTCATTTGATTCCTTACTTTATTCCAGATTGTTATTATGCCTTATTGTATATGAATAAATCTCTTGAATATTTTTTTAGCATTTGACACGGATAAAATGTACATGGTAGCACGTGGACATTGCCGTGCGAAAGTTACTTTGAAAAGGTGAGCACGAGGTTCCATACGTGTAAGATTTGGAAGTTGTGACTATAATTTAAGATTACGAGAAGTGGTACCTCAGGTAATTCTTGTTGTAATTCATGCATTAAGAATGATTTGATTTTTGTACTTTCCATCGGTTCTACTTACTTGAATTCATTCACATTTCATTTGTATTCTAACTATGTTGTTTCTTTATTACCTGGTTGTTTCTTGTTGTCATTCGTGCTTTTATTACCTTCACTGTTGATTATAAATTTGTGATCCTTCTGTTGTTGGTCTTATATTGATGTTCTTTCCATTGTTAGATTTATGTTATATCCTGCACAGATTTACATGTCTAGTAGATGTCTTAACCTGGCCTCGTCACTACTCTACCGAGCTCGGTGCTCGACTTTCGCAGGACTCGAAGTCACCTTCTGTTGTATTTTATTTCCATTGTTTCTTATTATTTCGGGACAGTGATATATTTGTTATTTCTACTTACTCTTAGAAAAGTTTATGACTTGTACTACCGATTTTGGGATTGTATGACAGATGTTGGTTAAGCTATGTTGTTATAGTTATTATTTATTGTATTGCAATAAGTTAGTTAAATTCCATTAACAATCAGCATGTGTTAACTTTACCTAGTCTTAAAGACTAGGTTCCATCACGACATCATAAGGTGGAAAATTAGGGTCGTGATAAGTTGGTATCAGAGCTCTAGGTTCATAGGTGCTACGAGTCATAAGCAAGTTTAGTAGAGACTTACGGGTCGGTACAGAGACGTCTGTACTTATCTTACAGAGGCTACATAACTATTAGGAAATTCCACATCTTTCATTCCTTATCGTGCAACATTGGTTCGGCTTGAAGCATATACTTAATATTCCTTTGCATCCACTCATATATGATATTGAGCACTCGGTATCAACTATGCGCGAATGGTTCGTGATTTCTGCGGATAGGCTACTAGGAAGCCATGGATGCTAAACCATTGTCTCAACATATCGTCCAGAATGTGGATGCGAATGTATGGAGAGATCAGTCAGTTGTTCATATGGGGGTGCACCTGTTCTGGCATAGGGTTGATAAATACAAGCTTGGAAGGATTTAATTAGTTGCCAAATCGTCGCGATCGTGGTAGGGTCTTGAGGTAGATTTTGATTTTATTGGTTGTATTAGAGTTTATGTGGTTTGTATGGGATTTCTACTTATTAAAAGATACATATTATCATTCAAGGCACCGATGAAGCAAGTTTGACTGTCACGAGGATTGAAATGCGCTTAGTAGATGATTTGAGGTATCTTATGATTGTTGTTGTACGAGCTATGAAGGTTTGTATTGTGGACCATTGGATGTGATTTACTATGGCTTCACGCCAAGTGGGGTAGTCAACTATCGATGATAAGATTGCAGAGTCATGTGTTATATCAGTTTTGGCCTGAGATGTAGATGGGGTATTGAAGAGTTCCCTAGAATTTGTGTATGATTAAGATCTGAGATTGACATGGGATGATGCTGGGACTTACGATACTTCTGTGTTATTAATATTTCTACATTTCAGTATTAGAGAGGTTAGAGAAGCAACATCAGATTCACAGAAGGTCTCTTTAGCATGGGTATCTCGGTTGCGGCATCATGGGGTGCTTAAGAGGGAATGCAGTGGTTTATGAGCTTCTGGGCTACGTGGTTCGTGCTAGGATATTCTGTATTAAGCTTTGGTTTTGGGATCGTTATGTATCGACAGGGAGAAGTGTTACCCTGGAGAAAGTCGAGGAGGATCTGAAGAAATGGGTCTGCTCGGTGGTGTTGGGTCAGCATAACAATAGAGGTAATTAGTCCCTTTTGGGCGGTAATTCTGTACCGGCATTTGTGGAAATACTCTTGGGTTGGACGGTTTGTGTGACTCGGTTGATTTGGGGGAGATTCGATCTTGATTGCTTAGTTATGTGCGAGCAGGTCTTGGAGAGTTCCCGATGGTGTCGACCAGGCCTGAGCCGACTGTCTACTACTAGCATAAGGAATATGTTTTGCATCATGGTTTTCTCCTAGATGGATATAAGAAGTTAAGATAATGCTGGCACTATTGGATATTGCATGTGAAGAGCGTGCATTTTAGGAGGTCACCTTGTGTTTTGGTTTGCGGATGCTTGACTAGCGGTACGACGATTACCGTTCTGAAGTTTAGGTTTGCTGTGCGGTATGAAAGATCAATGTGGATGTTTCCGTAATATGATGGAGTGTGAGTGATGTATCAGCCATTTGAGTGGCGTAACTGGGATCGGGTATGGAAATTCTAGTATTCATGAGGTTCCAGGATTGGATGTTCTCGTAGGCAGACTAACCATTAATTGTGGATTGTGCTATGTTGGGTGTGAAGTTATATGATTATTCGCACATATGTTGTAATCCCGTTCAGGCCTTATGGCAATATAGGCAAGATGGCCCTCATGATGGTAATTTTCTCATTGCACCTTAGTTGTGCTTACTTTCCTCCATGTTGTATTAGTTCTATTCTCTTCCCACAGTTATATTTGTGCACTCTATCGTGGTTGATGTTGGCATACATGTGATTAGTGAACCCGAGCACTTTGGCTCAAAGGGTATCCCTACGTGGATTGATATATTTGGGATCGGGTTGCACGCCGCAACAGATGTTATATGGGATACCCGTCCTTGTGCTTATTTAGTGTTTTATTTCCCCTATGTGGGATAAGTTGATGAAATTGTAATTTGTTGTTATATCTATTTTACTTTTTAGATAGTCATCATACCTTGCTTTTGTTCGGTCCTTAGAAAATTTACTTCTGAGTTATTGCTTGTTTGGTGTATGGACCGCATTGTGTGAGAATCCATGCGTTTTGGTGTGACTGGTCAGTGGACTGCTTGTATGGGCTAAGATAAGGTTTCTAGACCAGAGATTTGCACTATCATATTGGGATGAGGAGTTTTTAGAAGGACGATGTTATATTTTCGCTCAGAATTTGGTAAATGACCCTTGGCGAACAAGAGAGCTTCTTGGCTTGTTGATTTCGTGGGTGGTTATGAGTTTCTGCATGTTTCTTTTATCATAGACAGCGTTGTAGAGGTTCGGTACAAGGTTTTCTTTGATATGAAGTGTATTACCGGTACCAAGATTGCTATTAGGTAGCCATAGTGGCCGGAATTTACTGCCACAGACGTTTGAGTCATGAGTAATATTATGTGATTATACCTTGGGTTGAAGTAGTGACTCAATCCAGCTTGTTCAGTCTTATACAGTGTATTGATGCGAAATTTGGGTCATATGATGAGCTTCAGATGTTGTGGATTGGGTTCTAAGGTTTATGGACTAAGGATAAGATGGGACCTTCAGTTACGTTGTATTGTCAGGCCTGCGTGGATTGGGGTGACGTGGGATCACCCTCGGGTGTATATATGGTGAGCTCATGCGCTTATTTGATAGCTTTGAAACGACTTCTGGCACGTTCGAGGATGAATGTATGTTTAAGTGGGGGAGGATGTAACGACCTAGCCAGCCATTTTGAGAAATTGCATCGAGCTCGGCAGTTTGAGATCATGAGTATCTTCACATAATGTATTATGACTTGCGTGCATGGTCAGCGTTGGTTTTTGAGTGATTCAGAATTGATTTTGAAGGAAGACTCCCACTTGATAAGCTTATAGTTGAAAGATTTGACCGAGTTTGAATTTTGAGTAATTGACCTCAGATCAGCATTTTGATGGTACCGATAGGTCGTGATGGTTATATTGGACTTGGGCGTAAGCCGGGATTTGCATTTGGATGTTTCTAGAAGATTTCGGCACCATTTGGCGGAAGTTGGAAATTCAAAGGTTTGGAATTTTCCTAGGTTTGACCATGGTTTGACTTTATAGCTATCGGGTTCGGATTTCGGTTTCGAGATATGGAATAGGTCAGTTTCCTCATTTGGAATTTGGTTGCAAAATTTGGTGTCATTTGTAGTTGATTTTATGTGGTTCGGACGCTTGGTTGCAATTCTAGGAGTTCTTGAAGTTCATAGTGATTTTCATGTGTTTTGTCATCCAATTCGTGATTCTAGATGTTATCTTGGAGTTTTGATTGCGCGGGAGAGTTTGTGTTATATTTTTAGACTTTTGTGGATGTTTGATTTAGAGCCTCAAGGGCTTGAATGAGTTTTGGATGCGTTCCAGAGGAGTCCGTAAAAATTCAGCTAGTTTGATGCTCTGTTCTCGCATTTGTGAGGTTTTTATCGCATTTGTGATGTCCTCATTTGCGAGATCATTCTCGCTTTTGTGACGATGGGTTGGGGCACGGGAGTTCGCATTTACAAACAATGTCATCGCATTTGCGATTGAAGTAGCTTCCGCATTTGCGACAAAAACGTTCGCTTTTTCGAAAACTCTGAGCTGCGCGAGACTTGTGTCGCATTTGCGACTTAGGTAGAGTTGGTCAGGCTTTGCTTTTGTGATTCCATTTTCGCATTTGCGTCCATCGCATTTGCGGACCTCATGTCGCAAATGCAACATCTGATGTTGGTATTAAGACTCTCATTTCGAGACTTAGCTTCATTTTAACATATTTTGAACCCTAGCCTTGGTGGGAGGCAATTTTGTGGAGAGATTTTCATACCAAACTATCGGGGAAGTGATTTTAATCAATTTTTAATTATATTTCACGATTATATATTTACTTTAGCATCAAATTCATGAGAATCTAATAGGAAATTTGGGAATTTTTGTCAAAGTTTTGGAATATGAAAATATGGGGTTACGGGTAGTTAAGACCTACCTTTGGACTCGGGTTTTGATCGGGCAGGATCGAGGTTGACTTTTGTTGACTTTTTGGAAATTGTATAAAGATCATAGCTTTGTTAATTGAAATTATTTTCTCTTGCATTCTTTGATGTATTTAAGTCATCTTTGGCTAGATTGAGTCGAGCAAAGATGAATTTGTAAAGGAAAAGGTAATTTGAGTATCGATTTGGCCGAATTGAGGTAAGTATCTTGCCTAACTTTGTGTGGGACAAACTACCCCTTAGGTTTTCGGGTGATGGTACTATTTGAATTATGTGGAAAGCGTGTACGAGAGGTACGAGTGTGTGCAAGGGCTTATATGTGGGATTTGACCGGTTTAGACTATTAGGCTTCTTTCATGCATTTAATTGAAAGTATCATCTCATGTTATATCTTTCATGCACTTAATGTTTTTAGTACATGTTCTGTCTTTCATTTTTCAAGTGCACCCTTATACGTTTTAGTTGTTAAAAGAAATTACTTGTTGAATACATACCTTGTCGGTCACATGCCTTCATTGTTAATTGATTCTCGGACATTGAGTCTTGGATTATGGATTGTCATCTCATGCTATTTGATTTTTTTTGGGTTATCGTGTAACTTCTTCATCCGTTGTCACTTCTTTATGTATAGTTTTGTTATTGCGTTGATTTTGTGATATGCCGTAGTTGGTTGTAGTTTGTTTGCTTAGTTCATATTGTTTGGGGAGCAGGTTTCATGCCGCAATGGTATTGATAATGATTATATGGTGGAGTAAGGGAGGATTATGATATTGATTAATGAAGATATGGTAAGATAGGGTAGCGCGCCAGAATAAGGAAAGATTATTATATTAATAAGTGATGATACGGTCGAATCGGTGTAACAACCCGGCCAGTCGTTTTGAGAATTAAAGTCACGTATGCATAATAAGGTCTTGAGCACCTTCGTATTATGTAATATGACGCACGTGTGTGGCCGAGTCCCGTTATCAGATGATTTGGTGTAAATTTGGAAGAAGAATTAATATTTTAGAAATTTAAGTGGTAAGAGTTGACTGAAATTTAACTTTTGTGTAAATGACTATGGAAAGGGGGTTGGATGGTTCCGATAGCTTTGTATGGTGATTTTGGACTGAGGCGCGCGTCCGGATTTGGATTTGGAGGTCCATAGGGTAATTTGAAGCATTTCGGCAAAAGTTGGAAAAGTTGAAATTTTGGAAGGTTGGGGGGGTTGACCAAGAGTTGACTTTGGTGATATCGGGGGGTCGGAATACAATTCCGAGAGTTGAAACAACTCTATTATGACATTTGGGACTTGTCTACAAAATTTGACGTAATTCCGGGTTGATTTCATATGTTTCGGCGCGAGTTTTAGAAGTTGGAAGATTTGAAAGTTTAGGGGTTCGATTCATGGTGTAATTTGTAGTTTCTACGTTGTTTGATGTGATTTGAGACCTCGAACCAGTCCGTGTTAGGTTATGGAACTTGTTGGTATGCTTTTACGGGGTCCCGGGGGCCCCGGGTATGTTCCTGAAGAGTTTCAGATTGTTTTCATGGTTGTGAACAGGTCTGGTTCTGGGGCTTCGCACCCGCGACATCTTGGAGCGCAGGTGCAGCTCCGCTTCTGCATGAGCCTGGTCTCTTCTGTGGTCATAGTGGCATTGGAGCTTGCTCGCTTCTGGGGAGGCTGGCACGCAGGTTTGAAGGCCGCTTTTGCGGTACAGCGATCGCACCTGCGAAGCACTTCGTTTCTGTGCTCCTTTTGGTGCTTCTGTGAGGTTGTTGGCACGGCTATATTTTCGTAGATGCGGTTCCATGCCTGGCTATTTGAATTCGATGATGCGAACGTTTCTCGCAAATGCGATAGCCCATATGTGCTTCTTTGTCTGCAAATGCGGAAGTTCTGGGCAGAATCATATAAATCGAGGGTTTGGCCATTTCCTCCATATTTTGAGTTATAGACCTCGGTTTTGGGAGATTTTTCGTGGGTTTTTCAATCCAATCATTAGGATAACTGTTCTTCAGCTAGAATATATTCCATGATTTTATTTTTATTTTTATCATTAAATTAGTGTTTTGAGTTGAGGAAAAATGGGAATTTGAAGAAAACTTTCAAAATGTAAAATCATGATTTGAGGGACGAATTGGTATCAAAATTTGATAATTTTAGTATGGTTTAACTCGTATCGAAATGAGTGTTCGGGTTTTGTGAAACTTTTCGGGTTTGGAAGTTCGGGCCCGAGGGTCGAGTTTTGTGTTAATTTTTAGTTTTTGATAAAGATTGAGGCTTTATGCTCCAGAATAGTTTCTTATGAGTTTTATTTATGCTTTGAAGTTATTTTGGCTAGATTCGAGCTGTCTGGAGATCATTTCACTCGAGAAGTTCGTTTTAGAGTGTTGGTCTATCTTCTTTGAGTTAAGTATCTTGCCTAACCTTATGTGGGGCAACTACCCCTTAAGATTTGAGTCTTTTATTCTAATTGTATCATGCCAAGTCCGAATACGCGATGCGACGAGTGTGTGCGCGACCTTATTTGTGGAAAATTGACCTTTTAGGGCATGTAGGTTCTTATGTTTATTAGATATGAAGTTGTTTTATTATGTTAAGTTTTCCCATTTACTAGTTTCACCTCTACGTATTTTATTTGGAATTAACTGCTTCATGTTCCACTCTTATTGCTTATTTGATTCTTGTGTGCATTAACTGAAGTTGTTGCCTCTTCGATTGCCATGATATCTTTTCCTAACTTCTTATCTTGATTTGAAATCATTATTATCTCTTTTGTAATTTTTTATCTTTAATTGAGGCCCTAAGTATCCTTTTTGTTGCTTATCCTTAATTGTAATTGTCTTCCTCTTTCATGAATGCTAAATCATTATTATCTCTTCCTTGTTGATCTATTGCTAGGTGGTATCGATATGTTCTGTTAGGTCTTTCCTTGTGAGTTCGTTTTTCTGTTTCTTTGATTTCTGGAATTTCCGAGTTGATTTATTTTCCATACTCTTGTATTATTGTCATTGATGTTGTTGTACTTGTTGTTTTGATGCACGAGGTTTCTGTCGTGTGGTTTTTGTTGTGATGCACAAGGTTTCTGTCGTGCGTTTGTTATTATGATGCATGAGGTTTCTGCCATGCGGTTTCTATTGTTCTGCACGAGGTTTCTATCGTGCGGGTGTTATTATGTTGCACAAGGTTTCTGTCGTGCTATCAATGGTGGCTTATCAGTACTGGCGGGCATATGAGTTGGGTAGCCCGGTCGAGGCATCTTCTCTCACATGGGCTCAATTTTTAGAGATGTTGCTAAGAGAGTTTGTACCTCAGTCCCTTCAGGATGCATTGCGCGTGAAGTTTAAAAGTTGCGCCAAAGCGCTATGTCAATATCAGAGTATGCCATTAGATTCAGTGATTTGGCCTGACATGGACCAACTTTGGTCGGTACAGGTAGAGAGCGAGTCCATAGGTTCATTAGGGGGCTCAGACATAATATTCAGTTCAGCATGGCTTGGGAGATGGAATAAGATGTTTCGTTTCAGCAGGTGGTAGGGATCGCTCGCCGATTGGAGGGCATGTGGTACCAAGAGAGAGAGGACAGCAGGGCTAGGAGGGGGAGAGCAGGCGAAGTCAGGAGAGAGAGTGTCGCACCCCTTTTTTCTCGCAAAATCGGGTTTAGACATGTGACAACTCTTTTAAGAAGGTGTTAAAAGAGAGATTCGCCACCTAACGATTTTTAAGGTGCGTTAGGGCACCTATTTGCAAATGACTCAGATTTAACCAATTTGCGTCATCAAAGATCGGGTAAGGGCTCAAATTACCTCGAAGAGAAGGTGTTAGGCAGTTTTCGAGGTCCACGAATGTGGATCCCGTCCGAACTCGACTTATATGAATTAGTCAGACAAACAAAGACAAAGAAAGCAAGAAGTTTGGGAAAGTTCATTATTAAAGACTTTGAGTAAGTACAAATAATTAATTCAAAGACAAGATAGGAGGTCCTATGTTTTTTAGCCTAAAGGATCACCCCGTGCAACATAAATAATGTCACACCTCCTTTTTCCGACACGGGGTTGGATATGGGAGTTTTTCCACTTTACGTGACATTATACGGATTTGGGATTTCGTTTTAGATTTCAGAGTCGCCACTCGAATTTTTTTACGGTGTTCCGGGACACCATTTATTTATTGATAACCCAAACCGAGGAAATTTGACTCTGTTTTAATTTGTCTCCGACCAGAAATCCGAGTAAGGAATTCTGTTAACCCGGGAGAAGGTGTTAGGCATTCCCGAGT
>ML360665.1:0-29071 GCA_005239505.1 Nicotiana paniculata
ATGAATGTTGTTTCTGAGAGCGAGTGAATTCTTTATATCTTGAGTTCCTAAGTGTTCTTAAATATTATTGTGTGAGGAACTAGATCTTTGCTTTTGTGAGGGCGCATGATTCATGAAGGAAAGGTAATGTTGTTGACCTCTATGTTAGAGTAGTTAGTGAATTGTGAATAAAGCATGGTATTTGTGAGTCGATTATTGAGGCGAGGATGTCACACCTTTGTGCTTGAACTGTTTTAAATATTCTTGGTATAACGTGTTAAGAGATNTTTTATAATGATAAAATACACTTTTTATGTGCATAATAGAGTTTATTTCATGTGCAGGTGAATTGGAAATGGAAACCGAGCTAAATGGATGCAAATACATCGAAAATACGCTCAAGAGGCGAGGAGGAGTGTACCGGGCTATAGCCGGGCGCCAGAGCCCAAACGCCTGACCCTGCCTGGCGTTAGAGTCCAAATGCCAGTCTTAGCCTGGCGTTAGCCAGACGTTAGAGTCCAAACGCCAGCCTTAGCCTGGCGTTAGGTCCCAAACGCCAGGCCCCTGTTTCGGTCAATTTCGAGTTTTGACGAGTTGAAGTGTTTCTCGGTTGGAATAGAAGTTTCCTACACGTTTAGGGTTTGTCCTAAGCATATAAATAGACCCCTAAAACACAACTTAAAGGGGATTCAGAAGACATATGAAGGATTCGAAGAGAGGAAATCATCAAAGTGAAGAAAAACATGTGGATTATTACTCAGCAAAGCAAAAACATTGATGTTTATCTCCTTAGTTCATTACTCTGTAATTCAATTATGCAAGTTATTTTGGATTTGATTCTTATGAACATGTTTAGCTAATTTCTTAATCTAGGGTTTTGGTAGAATCCGTTGGGGATGAATTTGTTGTGATATTAATATAGTTTGGTTGATTAATCTCTATTTGTTCAACTACGTTTTTATTGTAGCTAATTGAATGACCATCAATTAGCTGTGCCTAATTAGTGTATATCTACTTGAGAGAGAGTGCATATTTAGGTAATTGTTTGAACAACACCACTCCCAGAGTATAGACGAAAGTCATAACCGAGGGTTTAGAGGTTGGATTAGAGATAACGATACTTCGGGTGCAATCTAAGTGAACTGTAATGCAATCTAGCTAGCGTAACTTGAGAGAGTGCGTCTAGTAAATTATCATAATTACTTGAGAGAGATTTATGNCTCGGGTGCAATCTAAAATGGACTGCAATGCAAGCTAGCTAGCGTAACTTGAGAGAGTGCGTCTAGTAAATTATCATAATTACTAGAGAGAGATTTATGGTAGATAGAGTGTTCATGATTGATATAGAGAACTAATCAAACTATAAGAAGTATCCGAGAAGTAAGTTCACCAACGAGGGAAACCATAACCTTAGACCTTTATCATCATTGTTTACAACACATTGTTAGTAATTGCTAGTTATTATTATTGTCAGTAAAATTAGTAAAACATCACCAATTTATATTCAAAAGTCTTGAGAGAATTGATTGAGTAATAGTTGCGTATTCTAAAGAATTGATTGATACGTAAATTCCCTGTGGGATCGACTCTGGGCATAATACCCTGGATTATATTTGCAACGCCTGTTTAGTCTTTTATTAGACATAGTTGAGCGTGATCAACAACCAAGTTAGCAAACGTTAAAATTTCAATGTATAGATGAAAAATTAAAGAAAATTGACTATACTTTAGAATTTTGTATTTCTTCAAAATGTAATTGATAACACCGTTAATTCCCCCGCAACAACGCCAAATTTTGATCACGCTCAACTATGTCTTATAAAAAGACTAAGCGAGCATTGCAAATATAATCTGAGTAATTCGCCCAAAGTCGAATCCCGCAGGGAATTAACCTATCAATTATAGTTATTAGACTCACTTGATTCTTCGTAATCAACTTCCCAAAGGTTGAGAATAACAATTTGTTGGTATTTGTACTCACTAAACTGAATGAAATTAAGTAAACTAAAAGATAACTAATACTGAGTTGTAAACAAATGCGAGAAGGATCTAAGGTTATAGTTTCCCCCGCTGATGAAATCCCATCTTGTATATTTCCTATTGTTTGGCCTAATTATCTCTATCAATCACGAGCACTTTTGCTACCGTAAATCTCTTCCGAGCAATTACGATAATTTACTAGATGCACTCTCTCGAGCTATACTAGCTAGCTTTTATTACATCTCACTTTAGATTGCACCCAAGGTATCGTTATTCCTAATCCAACCTTTAAACCCTCGGTTATGGATCCCTCCTATACTTTGGGAGTGGTGTTGTTCAACAACTACCTAAATATGCACTCTCTCCCAAGCAGATACATACTAAATAGGCACAACTAATTGAGGGCCCTTCAGTCAACTACAATAAGAACTTAGTTGAACAAATAGAGATTGAAACCAAGCAAACTATATTAATATAACAAGATGTTCATTCTCAACAGGTTCCACCGAAACCTTAGACTAAATAGATTAGCTACTCATAATTGTACTGAAAATAACAACAGAAGAATTCATCAGCAATGACAAAACTACAAGGAAAAGAGATGAGATTTGATGCCCAATTGCCCCCCTTGCCTCTTGCCTTTGCTTTTCTTGAACAAGACCCTAAACCTGATTAATTCTCTATTTTGGGCGAGTTGAACCTTATATAGGTTAAGCAGAATTGTCCCGAGCTTCCAAGTTTACCCCTGAAAATTAACGTGTTCGCCTGGACTAGCGCGCCCGCGCTAGTCATCGCGCTACTGGGCGCGCTAATGGCTATACATTCTGCCTGGGATCGCTGGACTAGCGCGCTGTCCAAGCAGTTTTTCTTCCTTCTTCTCATACGTTAAATACTCCAAGGGCCTTTCTCTTTGAATTTGGCTCCAAACACCATCCTAGGTCTTCATAAGCGCATTTAGCTCATGCGAAACATAAAATCAACAATTATAGTCATTTTATCATCATTTCACACTCTTAAGACAGTGAAACATCATTAAGTTGGAGTACAAATATACACAAAAGTACGTGAATTTAGCCTATTATCATACATCGTGATCGCAGAAGAAATAATGCAATCGCGTAGAAGAAAAATGGCTAATGCCCAAAAGGTTGTATGCGATCACGTAAGAACTCATGCGATCGCGTAGTGAAGGAATTATCTGTTGCCCAATGCCACACTCGCGATCGTGCTTAAGGAATAATTCACTCCCTAGATAAAAGAAACTATGCGAACGCGGAACCCAAACACACACCTACGCAATCGTGGATATATCACTGCGAACGCGAATAGCAAATATCCCACCCTACAGAATTACACTACGCGAACGCGGAGGAAATATCGCGAACGCGATGAAGGAAACCTGATGACAGAGAACAACAGTTCCAAAATAGAAGGAAATGGTCCGTAGCCTATCCGAAACACACCCGAGGCCTCCAGGACCCTGTCTAAACACACCAACAAGTTCCATAACCTAACACAGACTCGCTCGAGGTCTCAAATCACATCAAGCAATGTCAAAACTACGAATTGCACCATGAATCAAACTTATGAACTTTCAAATCTTCCAACTTCTAAAACTCGTGTCGAAACCTATCAAATCAACCCGGAATGACGCCAATTTTGCAGACAAGTCCTAAATGACATAATGAAGTTGTTCCAACTCTCGGAGTCACATCCCGATCCCGATATTACCAAAGTCAACTCTTGGTCAAACCTCTCAACTTCCAAAATTTCAACTTACTAATTTTCGCCAAAAATGCTTCAAATTACCTCACGGACCTCCAAATCCAAATCCGAACGCACGCCTAAGTCCAAAATCACCACCCGAGCTTATCAGAACCATCAAAACCTCAATCCGAGGTCAAATACTCAAAGGTCAAACCTTGGTCAATTCTTTCAACTTCGAGCTTCTCAAATGAGAGTCACTTCTAAAAATCTTTCCGAATTTCTCAAAAACCTGAACTGATGATGCACGCAAGTCATAATACACGGTGTGAAGCTACTCGTGACCTCAAACTGCCGATCCAGACGTAATTGTTCAAAATGACCAGTCGGGTCGTTACAATGTCGATCCGCGCTTCCCCTTCGTTTTCTTACCGGGGAATCAGGGGAAACCTTGCCCCCGATTTACCTGTATACAGATAAAATGAGAGAAAATCGATTAAGATATATGGTTTGGTCATATCTTGCGTTAACCCTCTAGATGCATTCATATGTAGATGCGAAACCATGCCAAGTGAAATTTTAGAAGAGAACGAGGTAAACCTACCATCACATGTGGAGAAATAATTTCGAAAGACCTACACTCTTTTGAAATCTATAATAGTTTAACGAAAGAGAATACACAATAAAAGAAAACAATTTATACAGGCGATACTAATTAGTTCTGGATATGTCTTCGGCGTGTTAGTGCATTTACCTTAGGTCCTATTTTTTTTAGGAATCTTTTAGCCCAATTACATATTTTATGTCAGTCGAAAAAAACATACTTCTAATACTACTTTTTATGTTTTGTTTTTATTTTGGACGTGACATTGAACATGTACTGATGCAATTAAAAAATGACCAATGAGACTTTATATAACCAATTTTAATTTATTTAACTTTTATTTATTTGAGATTGAAGCGTAATAAATATTATTGCAATTGCTAATTAGAGTAATAATTTAAGTAGTCAAATTATGGGATTTAACATATATTGGTTAATAGGACGTGTCTAACATTTTCCTATAATCAAATGACTGCATATTAACGTTGACCTCCAAAAAGTCCTCCTCATTTGACATATATACATGATAAAATAAATACACGTAGTCGACCAATTTTCGTGTTAGCCTCGAACTACAATTTGGTAATAAGAAGGAAGAAAACATATTACGTGCTCTCAACTACTAGCCCTCGAGCTATAGTTCTTTAAACCTACATTTCTTTCTCTTATAAAACTAGTTGTTGAATTTTATACACTAATCTTTCTCCCAAAAATACAAACCTGCAAAACAAAAACCTCACATCAAATCATCAAAATGGAGAAGGAGAAAAATCGTAGTACTCGCAAGCAAAATCAACAACCAGCCATTAATATTTCGCGATCGCCGGCTAACTCTCCACGATTACTAAGAAGCAAAAGCGGAATGTCACTCCCCGAAATCCACACCTACTCATCAACAGACTCGGTACCAAGTCTTGTCAATCGGTCAAAATCAACGACGAAAATGAGAACTTATAGTAGAGGTGAAGAAAATGTTAGCCCATTGATGAGAAGCCCAAACTACTATACACAAATCAAGACGAATAAAAAGTCGTCTCAAGAAAATGGAGATCATAGTTTTGGTAAATTCTTACAACGCAATAATCAGAGTAGGATTACTAATTCTTCTTCTGCATGGGCATTGTCACCAGGACGTCCAATGCCTAATTCGACTGCATCTCAGTTGCCTAATACGGTCCCTAAGTCGCCTAGCACTAGAAAGTTAAAAGTGGAGTCTAAGGAGAGTAGCGGCAGTCGAGGTGGTGTTGTTGGGGTTTTGAAATATTTTAAGCAGAGAAAAGTGTCGCCTATATTAGAAGAAGATTTTCATCAATATAGGATTATGAATAATAGGTTGGTACAATGGAGGTTTGCCAATGCTCGTGCTGAGGCTTCTATGGCTACAATCAAGAGGGTTGCACAGGTAATTTTTTCTGAATTCTTCAATGCCTGGATACTTTAATTTTCAGTCAGACCTCTCTATAACAACACTTTACTGTATAAAAGTCAGGTTTTTCCGGAACCAATTTTATGTTTTATATAACAACACTTCGCTATGACATCCAAAATATCCAGAACAAACGAGGCTGTTATAAAGAGGTTTGACTGCAGGGGCGGAGCTTGCCCATGAGTTATGGGTTCGGCCGAACCCACTATCTTTGATCCAAACCCTCCATTTATCTTATGAAATTTATTGAATATGTACTAATTATTAATTTAAAATCCAACAACTTAAAAGGATTAGAAGGCCGAACTCATAACATTCAAATCCTGGCTCCGCCTCTGTTTGACTGTACAACAATAATAATATACTTAGTGTAATCTCACAAGTAAAGTCTCAAAAGGGTAATACTCAGAATCCTTACCCTTACTTTGTGAGATAGAAAGAATATTTTCGTTAATTTTTAGGTTACATGGATGGATGTCCAACTTTTAGTGTCTTGCACCAAAATTATAAAATTAAATTTTGTATCGCAAAAAATAACTCAATTATGGATTTGTATATCTAAAAAATAGAAGGAAGGAGATAAAACCCTAAATCTGATCCCAGAAAATACGAGTAATTTAGACGCCATATGTGGAAACTTGACATATCATAAGTTATAAGTTACCGTATATATCAACAACTCATCTTACGTAATATTCAGTGACACCACTTAAAAAAACAAATAAGTCATTTTTCCCATCTAACCTAATATTAATGTTGCCTTTGATTACCACGTGGCACATCCATTATGGGTTTTTTTGTCAAAAAAATAACTTTCTACTATCTTTTAAGTGATGCCACGTGGATATTATATAAAATGAGCAGCTTAAGTGTGTGCCTAGTTGTGTTTCCACGATTGGATTTAACATTTTTATATAATTTATTTTCTGTCATATATAGGCACAATTGAGTTATTTTTATTATGAAAAAAATATTTGTGAATTTGGTGCAATAAACTAAAACAAATTAAGATCGGATGACCATACGTGAATATTCTTGTTTGTGTAACAGAAGAAGCTGTTCAATGTATGGCTAAGAATTTCGATTATGAGAAATTTCACCGCGGAGAAGAGAATTCAAGTGCAAAAATTGAAGCAAGAAATTAAAATAAACCGAATAATGAATTCTCAAGGTCGTTTACTTAGAGAATGGCAAAGATTAGAGGTCAAAAATTCTGAAGCAGTTGGAAGGGTGGCCAGGAAATTGTCAGCAGTTTCTCTTTGTCTTCCATTAGTCGATGGAGCTGAGGTATGCTTATTACTATATTTTTATTAAATTTTAAAATTCAATTTTACATGTTTATTGAAGTAAATTAATTTTATTAGTCGAGATCATGTTGGGCATAGAGCAATATAAAAAAGAAGTTGCTTTGGATAGAGTTAAAAACGTATTTTTGGTGGCAAATCGTAGAAAATTAAAATTTGTGGGACAGAGAACAATTTTAGTAGTACTAACCTTGTGGCAGTTTTGTTGACCTAATTTGAAATACTATTAATATATGTTAAGTAGAGTTGAAAATTTATTATAGCAGGAGTACTTGTTTTTGTTGGAGTGAAAATATATAAAGGTTACTTCTTGCCAATTATTTATCAAGTTTGTAACGAGATATTGGCAGAAGCGGATCCAGGATTTAAATCCTATGGGTTCAACTTTTGAAGTTTTTAGCATTGAACTCATTATATTTAAAGTTATGGATTCATATCTACTATTTTTGCAATTTAAATGAATTTTTACATATAAATTTTTACTCCGTATCCAAAGTTATGAGTTTAATTGAACCCGTCGACAATGCGCTATATCCGCCCCTGAATATTAGGTAGTAACTGTTTTAGGACAAATAGAGCTATTTAAGATAATGAAAATACATGGGAGAAGGCGTGTGTTGCATATATATATATATGATCACTGAATATTATCTACTATAATAATATATTTGAAATTTAATTAATTTTTATCGCATTAAAGTAATTAAAATATGTGTGAATATTATTAATTATATAAAATACAAATAACCCGAAGATCAAATTTTCTATTATCAAAAAATTTTAATTTTCTATTATTTTGACAGGCAAAAGTGACGTCGGTTTATGATGCTGTGATCTCAGCTGAGGAAGTCATGGACAGTATCGAGGATTTTATTATGAATATGCAATGGCAGGTAATTAATTAAAATTCTTCATTTCAAAAATTTATAGACCTATTAATTAGAATAATGAAGAAGATTAGTAACAGCTTTTGTGATTGATTTTCCAGGTTGAGCAGTCATGCTTTTTGCTCACACAGCTTATAGTAATTTTAAAGCAGGAGAAAGAGTTTTTGGAGGAACTAGAGAATCATATAAATACAGTTTCTTCTTTAGAGGTCAGATCTAGCTTTTAATTTCCTTTTTGTTCTTTGATGACGTCTATTTGAAGTATTTAACCCGTAAATACTAGTTAGGATCTCCTTGTGAAAGCGAATTGTCTATAATAACCACGACTCGAATTACTGATCGTTAGGAATCCTCGTAAGACAAACGGAATCCCTTGTTTCCACAACCCAAAAATCTCTTCGATGAATGCAGAGAATATCCGATCATAGTCGTCTCTAGTCTTGTGAAAAGCTTTCCTTTTCAACACCCACGGTGATGCTTAGGGCTGAAAAGAAGTCTTGGCATAATCGGTAAAGTTGTTGTCATGTGATCAGGAAGTCACGAGTTCGATCCGTAAAAACAATCTCTTGCAGAAATACAGGGTAAGACTACGTATAACAAACCCTTATAGTCCGGTCCTTCCTCGAACCCTTATAGTCCGGTCCTTCCTCGAACCTTAGCGCACCGGACTGCCCTTTTTCAGTTTGGGCATAGCAAAATCAATGATCTCTTTCTATGTGCAGGTAGAAGAGGAAACCTTGAGAGTACATTGTATCCAATTGGCTAAGGAGTGGAGCAGATGTGAAGGAGCTTGATTTTGAATATTTCTTTTTTTTCTTTAGCCTAAACACAGTTTTGAGGTATTCTAAAAGTACTTAGTATCATTTTATTTTGTTCCATTTTTGTAATCCTTCTTGATATCTATATCTATTATGTTACTAGTCAAGTTAAAATTAGTGGTTTGTTCAATATAGAATAATAGAATCACAACACCTGACTTTCCACTAGATAAATTTTAATAGAAAATATTGACTTCTCATATACCCAATTACCAATCCCCCACAATTTGAAGAGAGAGAGAGAGAAAAGAAGAAAAAAAAACAAATTTCCAATTATATTAACAATCAACATGGGTCTTTTGTGACAAAGAAAAAGCCGCAGTTGCACTACCACCACCATTCGCGGACAACTTCCTTTCAGGTTTGGCTTCATGTAACATAGACACAACATCCCTCATAGAAGGTCTATCAGCCGGATTTCGGCTAGTACATAGCAACGCTATCCTGAGTAGTAACATCATTTTCTCTCTCACCCGAGGACACGAAACGCCAGCACTTTTATCCAACACGTTATTTATACCGTTTTTGTTCTTCATTTTCGACCTCACCCAATCAACAATGCTATTTCCATCACCAAATTCTTGATCTACCGATCTTTTTCCGGACAAAATTTCCATTAGCACCACCCCATAGCTGTAGATGTCACTCTTCTCATCCACTTGCAATGTATAAGCATATTCTGCAATCATACAATATACTTATTTAGTCAACTATATATAGTACTACCACATTTTAATGGACTTGGATTAGTACTTGTGCTACAAGTTAAGAGGTTGTAAAAGTAAGATAAGTGAGATCTTAACTATCTTTTCACGAATAAACAGAGGTGAAAACTCAAAATTTTCATCAAGCAGGTCCAAAATACAAAAAAGTAAATATAAAAAAACACCAACAAATTAATTTTTTTTTTAAATGATGTAATTTTCTTTCCTTAAATTGTATATATATGGACAAAAACTTTCCTAGTCTAAAAAAAGAGAACTAGAGTGGAAAAAGTGAGTGTTGTATATAGGGAAAAAAGAGTACCCATGTGTAGCTAGCTGGTTCTAAACGAAGGACATCCTAGAAAACTTGAACCAACTTTGCCCGAGTATTTTTGCACTGGGTCAACAAAAACTATATAACAACATTTTCTCGAAGAAAGGTAAAATATAATATTATTTTTTGACAAAACGGATTTATATGAACCCTTTTGACCCCACGCAGGTTTGCTCTGCGAATAAATTAGTTATCTCGAACTGAAAAGATTATAGAGCGCTTTCCTCTTTAATAGATCTTACACATGTGAATTCGAATTAGTCGATACCCAACGCGAATATCTAGACACTAAGAGCGAATGTCAAATTTATGTTTTTCGTTTTTCTACACCACCTACTCCCCCCACCCCAACCCCCCCTCCCCCAACACACAACACAATTTTTTTTTACTCTTTCTTGTAATTTTCAAATTTCTGTTTTTCCTTTTTTCTGCACCCCCACCCCCACCTCCCTCCTCTCCCCTCGAAAAAAAAATATATTTTTTAATATATTTTCAATTTTACTTTTTTCATCTTTCGGTTTACATGTTCGAAATTTTACAAGTTCCAAAGTTATGAGTTCGGAGGTTTATGTGTTTCGAATTTTACAGGTTGAGAAATTATAAAGTTTACGGGTTCAAAATTTCACGGTTTCAAAAATTTTGGGGTTAAGAAGTTTATGAAATTTATAGGTTCGGAAGGTTGTTGGTTCGAAAGTTTATGACTTCATGTTTATTGTATCAAAATTATTTATGAATACTCTTGAGAAAATATTTTCCTTAATTTACATACCAAA
Source organism: Nicotiana paniculata (assembly GCA_005239505.1). Lineage (NCBI taxonomy): Eukaryota > Viridiplantae > Streptophyta > Magnoliopsida > Solanales > Solanaceae > Nicotiana > Nicotiana paniculata. The sequence continues at coordinate 10,514 of ML360665.1, forward strand.
CACCGAAAAATAAATAAAATTACTACTTATTTTCCAAGAAAATATTCTTCATTATACAAAACACACCCTAAGTAGAAAACCAAAAAAATTAAAAAATAAATGGGCTATCATAACATATTAGCTTCTAGCGCCTAGAAATCTAGAATGTTTGACCCTTTAATATTAAGGCCAAGGAATATAGTACTAGTAGTAGTAATAGATTAGGGGATTAATCATCATGAAGATTCGGATAATACAATCTTTGTGGGTCCAAAGAATAACACAAAGTGAAAATCAAAAATTAAAGCCTAAGGGCCAAGGGACCAATTCACGCGCAATTAATACTGACCATGACCCCTAAAAGGTTAAAACCATAGTAGTAAATCACGGCGAGAAAAAGCAAAAATGAGAAGAAGATGATAATGGTGGTGTCACACTTACACTTGTGATGATATGAAAAACTTAATTGCTTCAAAATATATATTCCATATCAAATTCATATCTATCATTACAAAACACTAATAATAATACAACAATAATGACAACATTCATTAACTAATACTACGATCTCCCTCCTAGTATGTGAATTTTTGGAAACATATTGCAAATTTTTTTAAGTGTCGGTGCACAAGTTCAAATATGACTTAGTTCTACCGGAATTAATTATAGATTACATAGAAGATTCCTATAAGTTGAACTATTGAGTCAGTAGCCTAGCGGTCAATAAGGTGATTGAAAACTATGAAGTTCATAATCAAATTTCAGCAAAGGCCAAAATATAGGGTAATTTCTTTACCTCATGTTTAAATTCTGATGAGCATAAATATTTGAGCAAACTAATCCGAATACTATGGTTACGAAAGAAAAGAAAAAAGAAGTGGACGGAAACGATGAAGATAGACTATGAAGTTCACCAAATACAGCATGTTATGACATGACACCACGTTAAGCACGTAAAATGACTAGTGGCGGAGCCACCTTATAAGAAGGGATGTCAAATTATATTTATGTAGTTAGGTAAAAATTAAATTATATTTTAATTTCCCGCCTAGTTTTTTAATATATTTATTTTTATATATTTTGATATCTCTTAACGGAAAATTTTGGCTCCGCCACTAACAGTGACCCTTTAGTCAGCCTACAGAACGAACTAAACCGACAGGATGACGATAGATTTTTTGATAAACATTACACAACAGAAAAAGCACAAACCAAAGCATAAAATAATATATCATTGGAGAAATCCAAATTCTCCTTTGCATAGTCAATAGGGACAGAAATTTTTCATCTTGCTGATTATTTAAAAGTGTATTTTCATAATGGAAGTCATTTTTATGATAGATGTTTTTGAGAACTAAAAGATGATAAGGAAAATGACACTCGAGTTCCGCCTAATGGAAAGGAAAATATTTTATGATATCTTTTGATATTCCATCCGGTATTCGGTATATATAAATTGGGGTCCCATAAAATTCGGATTCACATCGAAAAGTCCTACATTGGAAGATAAATCACTCGCTAACAAAAACGACTACATACTCAAACCTGAGATCTCTGGTTAAGAATAAAGGAGTACTTACCACTCCATCGTAACTTTTGTTTGTAACATTTTATGATATTTGTGATTACCCCATTGGAAATATTATTTGAAAAAAAGATTTTCGATGGAAAAAACATTTTCAATCGTACTTAACACACACGAGACAATTAGATTTCGAATTTATGTGTTGCGGTTCAAAGTGTATCCTCTTGACTACTTAACTGTTTATTGAAAATTGAAGAGTGTAAAAAATTACCAGGTGCAATGTAGCCATAAGATCCAGCAATAACGGACATGGATTCATCACACTGAATCAATTTAGCAACTCCAAAATCAGCAACTCTAGCTTCCATTTCTCCATCCAAAAGAATATTACTAGGTTTTAGATCACGATGAACAATGACAGGATCACAATCATGATGTAAGTAGCAAATTCCTTGTGCCACCCCTAGTGCAATTTTGTACCTATAAACCAATAGCAACAATTACGTAATAATTATGTCTCAGTTCCACATAAATTGAGGTCCGTTGTATGAATCTTTAATATTGTTTTCATATAAGCTCAACTCAGATCGTTACAATAACAAAAACATATATATCCGGTATGATCAGTGTGTACATAAGAATTTTAGTACTATGTGAATAAATTATTGTAACGGCAAACCGTGTCAAGCAAGGTGCCTAAGCCCTGAATAAGTGGAGTCTGGGGAGGATAAAATATACTCAGATCTTGATTACTGCTACCTTATGTGAGGTGGATAGACTGTTTTCAATAGACCCTCGACTCAATTCACGTCATTATCATAGAAATGCAAATAAATTTGAAAGTGAAAAACTAAAATTGTACCTAGTAAACCAATCAGCTACCAAATTTGTATCTTTGTCCTTGCCATGCAACAAGTCATCAAGGCTACCATTAGGCATGTACTCGTACAACAACATGGTACACTCATTGTTACTGCAACAACCTAATAATCTCACAATGTTCCTGTGTCTTACGTTGCCTAAGACATCAACCTCAGCTAATACACCCCTTCTTTTCCTTATTGTCTCTTTCACGTGCTTCCCCCATAGTTTCTTCACCGCTATGATCTCGCCACCTGGCATTTTTGCCTTGTACACTGTACCTGAGGCAGATCCAGACAAATCAACGTTCTGTTCTTTGAAAGTATGAGTTCATTTTAATATTTATATTATTATTGATATAGTTCGAGTTTCGAGAGTCAAACTTCTTAATTTTATTGTAAAATTGGACATAGAATCTTTAAGACCCGTTTGTCCACAATTTTTTTCTGTTTTTTTTTTCTTTTCAAAAAAGTGTTTGTCCATGAAATTTTATAAGTTTTTGGAGATTTTTCGAAATTGCGTTTTTCAAAAGGCCACTTTTTCAAAATTGTTGGAATTTTTTTCCCCACATAAAACTGTAATATTTTTTCAAGTGAAATGCAAGTCCTGATATAATTTCAAATTTCAAATACTGTTTTCAACTAAACTCCAAATATAAAAAGCTTACATTTTTTATGTCCAAACACCTACTTAAGTTTTTTAAAATAAAAAATACATATTTGAAAACTACATTAATAGTATTACATGTTAAAAAAAGAAAGAAACTCATTTGACTTTTGAAATCGAGCTGCATCACATAAATTGAGACAGAGGGCATAATATTTAGGATGTTTCTTACCTGCAGATCCCATTCCTAGTATCTTGTCTGTGGTTGTTATGCTTTCCAGGACATCATCTGCCGTGAAATTTAACCTTTTAAATGCTGTTAACTTCCACGGTCCAATTTCCTTATCACTTGAAAATCTTTGGCTATAATTCAAACAGAAACATCGGACACCCACAAAGAGGAAACACAATATTACTCCAAATGCTACAACCCCAATCCAGATTATTGCACCGGCGCCTGTTTTTTTAGGTTGTCGCCGAATTTCTATTTCCCCGTCGTTGAGTTTGTCCGTCTTGCACGGTTTATGTATAATAATACCACAAAGATCTTCGTTTCCAATGAAGGACGACGGATGAAATGTAGAAAATATTGATCCTGAAGATGGCAATGGACCTGTTAATTGATTATATGACACGTTAAAATGTTCCAATGTACTAGACTTGTCAAAATTTGAAGGAATTGTCCCTGTGAGAAAATTATGTGACAAATCAACGTCTGTTATTGAAGGAATTGCAGATATTTCCCAGGGAATGATTCCAGTAAGCGAATTTCGTCGAAAATTCAAGGAAATTAGCTTTTCACAATGTTCAATATCCCATGGAATACTACCATTGAGAGTATTTCCTTCAATCTCAATTTTGTACAAATTTTCACATCCTTTAAAATCAGGAATTTTTCCAACAAGGCCACTGTAACTCGCGGAGAATATCTGTAAACTCCGCGCTTTCCAAATATTTTCAGGCAATTCGCTGTTAAATGAATTCTCAGATATGTTCAAGTACTCCATTTTCGCGGCATATCCAAAATCTTTTGGAATTTCACCTGAAAATTTGTTCTTGCTGATGTCCATGTAAGTGAAATTTGGCAAAAACCCGAATCCTAAAGGAATCGAGCCGTTGAGTTTGTTGTCTTGAATTCTTAACCGCGATAAAGCTGTGCAGTTTGTTAAGGATGAAGGAATCTTACCACTGAACTGGTTTGAAAAAAGGATGAGTTTAACTAAGTTGTTGCTAAGACAAAGATTTGGTGGAATGGGACCAAACAAAGAATTTGAAGAGACATCAAGTTTTTGTAACTTTGCATTTGATCCTAATTTTTTTGGTAAAATTCCAGTGAGTGAATTATTCCAAAGAGATAATAATTCAAGATTTGGTAGCTCACCAATTCCTTGTGGAATTTCACCTGTTAAATTATTGTTCATCAAATATAACATGTTGAGCTCCTTTAATTCTGAAAATCCAGCTGGAATTGAGCCAAAGAGATGATTATCTGATAAATCCAGTGATTTCAGCAATGTCAATTGGGAAAAACTCTGAGGAATTTTACCACTAAAATGGTTCTTGAAAAGAAGTAAAAATTCAAGATTTTTCAAGTTTCCTAATTGAAATGGAATTTCACCAAAGAGATTAGCTTGAGAGATGTCTAGATAGGCCAAATTTGATAAAGAGGAAAATTCAGAAGGAATATTGCTAGTGTAGTTGTTGTATCCAATTTCTATATGTTCAAGTTGGTTCAAGAAACTTAACTCAATTGGGATTTTGCCACACAGTAAATTTCCAGCCAAGTGTAAAAATTTCAACTTTTTGAAATTTCCATAACTTGTTGGAATTTCACCATCAAAGTAACTTCCACCAAGATTTAAGTACTCAAGATTTTGAAGTCGAACAATTTCTTGCGGTAAAAGGCCAATGAAGCTATTGCTATAGGCATTTAAATGTGTGAGAGATTTGAGCTTAGTAATGCCAAGTGGAAATGTTGATTTAAAAAAGTTGTGACTAATGTCAAGTGTCCTAAGAAAAGGAAATTGAAAAATAATTGTTTGTAGAGGTCCATCAAAAGAATTTCCACTCAAATTTAAGTGGTGTAAGTGTGTCAAGAATCTAATATCTTGTGGAATTTTACCAGAAAGATTTCTTCTTGAGAGATTAAGTGTTGTAATTTGGCTTGTTTTTGTGTCACATTTAATGCCAGACCATGAACACCAAAAGGGTTGAAACCTAAAATTTGACAAGGTGGTTGTGGGGTTCCAATCTTGGAATGTATTGTTAGGATCTTGAAAAGAAGATTTTAAGGATAAAAGAGAAATGAGTTGAATAGAAAGATTTGAAGTAGAGGTGGTGGTAATAGAGAAAACAAGTGGAATTTTTGTGAGAAAGAAGAGAATTGAGAAAGCTGTAGTGAGAAAGAGAGAAAGGAAATGGTTCATGGTTTTGGGGTTGTGTTTTTGTGTAGGAAATGGTTGAGAAATAGGCTTTGTAAAGAGTGGTAAATTTAAGGGAAGTAATGTTTTGTTGGTTAGAATTGCTTTTTCTCAATGTTGGATATAGAGGATGTTTCATGATGATTAGTTACTTAGTTTGTTTCGTTTGCCTAAGGAGAGAGGGGGAAAAGAAAAAAAGTCACATATAAAATCCCAAGAATTTAACTTATATATAATGATGGTATAATAATTTTTTATACTATTAATGTATTTAAATTGTTAGAATAGGGTACTTAACTTGATGTTTCTTCTATTTCGGGTTTTCTTACTATCTTCTTCTTATTGTTATTGTTCCTACTTCCTTTTTCCATTGCTTCTTTACTACTATACTATATTCTTTTTTTAAGCTGTTGTAATTATGCTTTCTTTGAGCCGAGAGTCTATCGGAAATAACTATTTACTCTTAAAATTGGATAACAATTAACTTATATTGTGGTTTTAAGAATATGTGATTTCACTCAACACCAATTGATAAATATAAAGATAAATGACAGAGTTGAATTATAAGCAAAACAAACCAGTGTTCAAACAGAACTCAGCCCTCGAGTCGAAGTACTCTCGAAATGATTGGTGCACGAATAGTTTTAAAATATAGCAAGTTGATGAACAGTGATGTAAGCGAAAAAAAGAAATTATATTACTTTGATATCTATGAATGATGCGTTACAAATGATTAGAACTTCTCTTTATATAGTAGAAGAATTCCATTTATGGTATAACTCTAATTACAGAAGGAAATCCCATGATTAGCTTATTAACCATTTCTGATTTGATCCGTTCCGAGATTCACGTCATGATCTTCGACCAATCACGGATATCTCGCCTTTCTGTTATTGTGCCATCTCCGATCATACTCGATGTCTGTCTCGTTTGGCTCCGATTGCTACTAATCTCGATCTTGACAGGTACATCGATTCTGCACTTGGTATCTTATCATCGTGTCTTAGTCTGTTCTGCTACGAAGCTGTCATTCGATGCAAATTACCAATCTCGATCAAACAGTAAAATTGGGTGGGCCCAGTTTTAACCGTATACAATAATTGTTCTATCTTCACTAGATAAGGGTAAGGTCTGCGTACACCTACCCTTCCCAGACCGTACTTGTAATATTAGTGAGTATATCATTATTGTTGAGTAGGGTACTTATTTTTCAGGTACTAATCCTCTACTTATAATGGTCGATTACTTGTACTTATCTTTTAGGTGATCTTGTAAATATTTTATACTGCCATTCTATAAAAGTTAAACTCAAATTCCAATACCTCAACAATACCAATTTCTCTTCTTCCTCTTAGTTTTTTGTTGTTACTTCTTTATGTAACTCCCATGCTTCTATTCACACAAATTCATCACCATTCGCTAAAAGCTAATGAGTCTGTTTTTTCTGTCTTCTTTTACTTTTTCTGCCTCTCATCTTTATTTCCTTAGTAATTTTTCTCCTTTGTCTGCTCTGTTGCAATACTTTTTTTTTTTTCTTGGATTTCTTTTTCTCCTTCTCTTTTTTGTTTTATCTAGGCACCACTTTTTCATCATTCCTTGTTTTCTTTTTTTTAACCATTCCAATAAGAATAATACTCCTTCCGGTCTACAATAAGTGATTATTTATTATAGGCACACTCATTAAAGAAATATTAAATTTTACATAAAAATAGTTAGTGTAACTAAACTATTTTTAATTGAATGTTGCAGTATAATTTAATGTTTTTTAGGAGTAAACGATTTTTTAGGAATATATATATAAGGATAATTTTGAAAAAATAATTGAATTATTTTTTGATTATATAAATGAACACTTATTTTAAATCAAAATAAAAAGATAAATTGATAACTTATCGACCGAAAGGAATATTGATTTTTGGCAATAGTGGTGTCAAAGTCTCTAGCAGTCTCAGGATCCAAGAAAGTGATTTTCCATTTCCACCAATTCCCTAAATTTAGTTACTCCTATCTTTTAATTTTATTGGTCATTTTTATCATATTTTCTTCCTTTTCTACTTTAAATATTGATTCCAAAAGAATAACTTCGTGATTAAGATGTTGCAATTCGAATCGTGACATTACGGATTTGAATTTTACTCAAGAGGTATAAATCTATTTAAGTTCTGGAGAATTCAATTCCAGTAAAAAACTAAATAAAAAGTTCATTCAATCTCCTCCAACATATTATAGAAAGATCCGACCTGACCACATAATTTCAAATTATATTAGAACATGTTTTGCATTTCTTTTCGAGAATTAGGTAGGTATTTAATTTCATTTATATAACAATTCCGTCAAAATTTTATTAGTTAGTTGAATGAAAGAATCCACCTGAATCGAAATGATGTTGCGAATTTGAATCTCGGTGGCTTTTTGACAATGTATTATTCCAAGTTTTGAAAATGTTCAAAATGTAGTAAGAAGTATTAAAACACTCAAGAGTAGATAAATACGAGAGGAAGGTGATGATGGCCTATTAATTTGACTTTGGTAATTTTTTTGAATGATGGGCAATTACTTTTATCATTAGCTATACTCAATGGTATTTATTGACAATAAATAAAGTTATAACGCTCTCCAATTGTTTTCGTTTACTATGCTACGAGAAATGTAGATTTACCTAATACAATTTGTTCAGAATCTTCGGTCCTTGTGGTCCCGTTCTTCTCCGGACATTACATATAGAAAAAATTTAGTGCACCGAATTATCTTTTCTTTTATCTAAAATTTCGGTCAACCGACACTTTCAATTGTTATACGCGACGGTTGAGTGAGCTGCTTCGATTCAACATGCAACGTCGTTTTCTTCGAGTTTTAATTTAAAATTTTACGTAAAATCAACTCCAAACTTAATCAATTTCCCTCAAAATTGAGATATAAACCACAAGGTATATGCTCCATAATTTGCAAGAACACTCAATCCAAACAAATCACAAACTTGTAAAATTCAAATATTAAATTTAAAGTTTTGTGCTTTTTAATGGACGTCGATGGAGAACTCTTTGCAACGACAATTTTAGAGAAATTTTTCGCCATTTTTGTTACACCGTGAGAGAAGTACCTCTTTTGGATGATAAGTACGAGGGATAGAGAATGGGATGTGAACTATTTTGAAAAATAGATGAAATTTGAAATTTTAGGAGGGTGGTCATCCTCAAGAGAGAAAGTTTTAAGTACTTAAGATCAATTATCCAGGGAGATGGGGAGATGGGGAGATCGGCGGGGATGTTACGCACCGTATTGGGGTGGGGTGGATGAAACTGAGGTTAGTGTCTGAAAACCCGTGTGACAAGAATGTGCCACCGAAACTCAAAGGTAAGTTCTGTAGAGCGGGTGGTTAGACCGACCGTATTGTATGGGGCTGAGTGTTGGTCAGTCAAGAATTCACATATCCAGAAGATAAAAGTAGCAGGAATGAGGATGTTGAGATGGATGTGTGGATACACTAGGCTGGATAAGATTATGAATGCAGATATTCGAGAGAGGGTGGGCATGGCTCTGGTGGACGACAAGATGTAGGAATCGCGACTTAGATGGTTCGGGCACGTGCAGAGGAGAAGTCTAGATGCCCCGGTTTAGGAGGTGTGAGAGGTTGGCTTTAGAAGGTCCTGCCCCTTTAGTAGGTGATTCACTACCGAAGCGAAGAAAATGCTAGATCAATCAAAGGGGGTACTACGAGCCCTCTGCCCCACGCATCTAACCAGCTCGCGTGGTTCACCGGTTCCACCGACTAGACCAAAAGAGTGCCTGACAACTCAAAGCAAGGTCGAAATCCATCCCTCTTTTTAAAACTGATTAATTAACGACCCACCAAGCAAGGCCCCACCGTCGGGGCATAAGCGCCCTCTTGCTACCCATATGCGAGGCGCCGTCTTAGCCTTCNCTTTATGGTAGGGACAAGAAATTTTTTGGCGTTGAATCGGGGGAAGCAGTAGCTTCTAGAATGGAAGCTTCTCCTTTATTTTTTTAGAGCGTATCGCTATTTTGAAATAAAAAAATAGAGCGGTGCTGAGTGGTGTCCTCCCCTCCCTAATACCTAAACAGAGTTCCGTCTTTGATGACTCCCAGTAGAGAAAGCCTAAATTTTTCGATGTGGATTGAAAGGGCGTAAGGTAACAACTAGTATGGAAAGCTGGTCGCCTTTGGAAGACTTCGCCGGTAACCAAAGCGTATCGTTCCCGCAACCACTTTGGTACTTTGTTTATAGCTTGAATGTCACCTTGGTAGTTTTCAAACAAATCCAATATTGGGCCAAGCCTTGTCCTCACTCGACCGGACCTTAGCTATGCTGTTAATCATGCCTGCCAGTTTATGGCCAATCCCATCACTGTTCTTGATCAGTGTCTTAAACGCATCCTGCCACCTTTCTTGTGGATCATCCTGTGGTTACCGGCTTTCGAGAAGAAATTGGAGGACTACCGATTGATTGACCCCGGAAGTAAAGAATGACGGTTCGACGAGCTCTTATTTGCCCCTAGCGGACCTTTCCTGGGGTCGAAAGATCTTCCTTCAGCCTTCGATCAATCTGATTCGCTCTCTCAAATCGACCTGAGTTATGCAACAACGAGATCTCCCTTGGAGCACGGATGAGGCGAAGCATCGATCCACCTACATACCAACGGAATGACATTACTTGCCCGCTGCTCCTGCCGCCCGCTTGGCGGGCGGAGCGCTCGTTATCCTGACTTTTCTCTCTGCTGGGACCCTCCCATTGCTATAGCCATAAGCTATGGCAGCTCCAGCTCGCAACCACAGGGGCCCGCCCCGCGAGGCCAGAGTGGGCTCAACGGTCAGCCTCCATTCGAATTATGTTAGGAGGTCTTTCGCTTTTTCCAGATCTAGAGAGATACTACAAGTCTTGGTCCGGCACAATTCCCAAACTTAAGAAGTTGGGGGCGTGCCCGCCGGCCCCTGACCTGCCTCCGATTACTGAAAGTGAATTCGTTTTCAATTATCCTAAGCCTCTACAGGTGCTTTCATTATGGATCGGTTGACTTGTCACGATTGATTGCATCTCCAGATCAAGAGGTTGAGGTATGAACTCCGGCGTAGAATACGTGTCAAGGGTCTTTGATTTCATGCTCCTGAAGATAGGAATCAAACGTGAGCTGTCGTGTGTTCATACTCCGCTGCAGAATGGGGTGTCCGAAAGAAAAGACCGACATATAGTTATAGTTGAAATGGCTTTGACTTTGATGATAAATAATGGAGTACCAAAGCATCTATGGGTTGAAGCATTCACTATTACAGTGTATTTAATCAACAAATTGCCATTTTTTGTTATCAACATGCAATCTCCCTTTCTTCTCTTTATGGTCGTGATACTTTTCAGGGGTAGTCTAGTGACTTCGTACCTATCCTTACCGAGAAAAACGAGTTTCAGAGGCATCTTCCATTCATATCGATTTGGGTTTTTCCGCACCATATTTTGATCTTCCTCTTCTTCGATCCGGAATTCCCAGCAAATCCTTGACTACCTCTCATTGATTCCTCCTAAATTGCATTGATTTATCCTAAAGATTTCATTTCAATTGGAATTTGGTTATTCACCATGTAAGCCATACATACCCAATCTTCCATGGCTACTTCCTCAAATAAGGTGATGATTTAGCCTTCTCATTCAAAAATGAACTTATCGCGTATAGACTTTAAGGGCGTGGTGGCCTAACCATCAAGGTGAAGTCGGGACCTAAAAGATCGAATGGAACAATATATAGACAAGTAAATCCCTTATGGGTTCCAAGGTATTCCTTTAANAGGGGGGTGTTCACCTTTGGAAACTTAGCTACGTAAGTCCTTCTCAGAAAATCAAAGTAAACTTTGGTTTCCACCAAGCCAATCAAATCTGCCTCTTGTGCTCTTATATAATCTTTGTCCTCTCTCTGCTTCTCGACTTTACCGATCTTTTTAACATTCCAATAAGGACCTTCATGTGGAACTATTGCGGACAAAGAGGTGGATCATCTGATTTTGAAATAGGTCAGTCGAAGATCAGGCTTGACTGACCGACTTCATTGACGACGCATTTCGTTCTGGGTGGTGTTTCAGTAATTATAAGTGGCCTCTAAAGTCTTGGTAGCCTTTAGTCACTTTTGCTTACCTATCTTTTCCCATAGGATTCTAAACCTTCCCCTGATCTACGATCACCCTAGTTTGCACTTTTTTGTAAAAGTTTGCCATCCCAACCCTATAGCCAAAAAAGGTAAGCGCCTAGTGCGAGCCTTATTTATTACTTTAGTAAAGTCAAGCTTTGGCTCCCTAAAGACTAAAGAAATGCATAAAAAAAAGAAGAGGCAGAGGGTGGCCTAAGAAGTATTAGGGCGAGGTGATCAGACAGGATATGGCGCGACTCCAGATTTTCGAGGACTCTTGATAGAAAGGTGTGGAGGTCGAGCATTAGGGTTGTAGGTTAAGGGGTAGTCGAGCGATTTTCCTCTTTGTCCCTGTGTTCCTCTATGTACCGGCGAATATGATAGGATTTTGTCTAGCACTGCTAGCGATTTATGTTTTGTTTAACACTTTTGTATAATATTTGTGTTACTATTTTTTCATTTATTTGGTGTCTCTCACGTTGATGATATTATTTTTCGGATTTTTTTGTTGTTACAGATCTAGTGTCTATGAGACGAGGGTCTCCCGGAAATAGCGTCTCTACCCCCTCCGGGGTAGGGGTAAGGTCTGCGTATACTCTACCCTCCCCATAACCCACTGGTGGAATTTTTACTGAGTCGTTGTTGTTGTTGGGTTGGTGAAGGAGAAAAAAGGAGATGCTAAATTTAAGACATCTTTTGTTTCTTCTTTTTAATGGTTTTGTACATAAATAGTAAATATAGATATAGAATGTTATTAAGTAGAACCTAAATAAAAGTGGTAGATAAGTATATAGTATAATATAGCTAGGTAAATTTTTCCTATATCTAGACCGAAAAGGGTAGAACCCAGTTACGGGGGAAGTGCACGGTTAGCCACTAATTAGCGCTGCATTTTTTTCTTAAGCCACTATTTAAAATGTATTTACTCTTTAGCTAGTGCTTTAATAAATTTTTATCTGCCCAGACGAAAATACCCTTGTGTTAGATATGGTGTCTTTAACTTAATAAGTGTTGTGTAAATAGTACGGACAAAGTGTCCTGATCTAGCACCTTCTGTTTGAAACTTTAGGACTTCCTGTCCTTGACTTCATATGTACAGTGTAAATGTCAAGGACATGGTGTCCTTATCCTCATGGGTGTTGTCTATATATTAAGAACATGATGTCCTTAATTTCATGAGTGTTGTGTAAATATTAAGGACAAAGTGTCCTGAAATAGTACCTTCTGTTTTAAACTTTAGGACATTCTGTCTTTAACTTCATATATGTGCAGTGGTGTCCTTGACTTTGTGAGTGTTGTGTAAATATTAAGGACAATGTGTCTTGTATTTCACCTTCAGTTGTTAAGCATTAGGATAGCATGTCCTTAACTTAATGAGTGCCGTGTAAATATTAAAGGGTAAAAATATCTTTTCGTATTAATTTTAATAGAATAATAATTATTTTTTCTCAGCATTAAAAATACCGGATAAAAATGAAATATCATAGTCAAAAAATGACTACCTCACGCTATTTCCGCAGTAAGTGTTGGGTCCACAACTAAGTGGGGCCGAAATTGGTTATGTCTCCTTCATACCCATCATTCACAAAGCAGCCCATTTATCTGCTTTTGGCGTCATATTGCTTGGTGGTTCCCTAAATACAGTAATACGTGTGTCTCGTCACGCTTTACTCGCGTGACGGGTTTGGGTCCCATAATCCTCTATTCAGTGGCCCCAATCCTGGCGTACAATGTTTTAAAGAAAGCACGTGGGACCCGCCAGTCCACTTGTCAAGTAATGAGAGGACCATACATAAGGTATGTTACTATGTGACATATAAAATATGTTTCTTGACTTAGTTCATATTATATAAATTTAAAATATGTGTTCTTACAATTACTGTTTTCTGTGTTCTCACAACCATTACTTTCACTCTCTCTTCTTCTCATATCTTCTACATATGCTTAAGGGGTCGTCCTCCATTACTGCTTCTCCCCCTATATCCTCTGGTTGCAATGTAAGAAAATTGAAGAGTAAAAGCCTATCATTGAAGGTCACTCAAAGCTTTGCTTTCGAAAATAGGATTTTTTGAGTTTGTTGGTTGTTTGGATTGAGGTTATTCTAATTGATTGAAAATATCAAAAGGAGTTCAAAATTTAAATTTGGAGTGATTCGGAGTAGATTTGAGTTAAATTTCAGAAAAGACGCAAGGAAGAAGACGAAGTTAGTTTTTTTGTATAATCTTGTATAATAGTGTATATGAGTGTATAAACACATCTTATACACTGTTATATACTTTTATACACCTTTATACAAGTGTATGTAGACGAACTTCTTACACGATTTTTAGTTGCAATTCTTGTTCAAAACCAATCCAAATGTCCATTAAATAACTTCAAAATTTATATACGACCCCCTTATATTATTTCTAACAAATCTAAATAACGCGCACTTCAAATTTCTCACAATATTCAAAATTTAAATCCACATATTTTAAACTTATTAAAAATCTAATTTTCACCACCCAAATGAGTTTGGTTTGTTGAACTAATATTTGAATCACAGTTACTGATCCGAAAATTAACTTAAAAGTTTGAGCAATATTTTTTAAAAATTAAACAGTAATTTTTGAGAACCTATTGGAGTTGAATGTTGAATATTAACCTATTATATTTTAGGCTAGTTAGTTGTAAATTGAAATATGAACTGTAAAATTAAAAAACAAAGAGCTCAATTATTCTTATATGAAATTTTCCATTTCCTTAATCTGTATGTTAAAGTGTTAATTTAATTAAGGATTTAATCTGTACACACTAATTGTCCAAATTTACATTATCAAAACATATTCATATGTTATAGTAGGCTAATGACTTATTGATCAGGTTCCTAATAACTATTCTACTTATTATGACTGTTACATGTATGATTTAATAGAGTAAAAATTCATTTTATACTATATTACTATATAAAAAGTTAAAATTTTTATTTTGAGCCGAGCGTTTATGGGAATTATCTTCTTTATCTTCGTAAGGTACATATAAGGTTTACATATATACTTCTTCCTTTCACTTTTACCTGACAAATTACTAAAACTAGATTTTTATTTTTACTTATTACTTTACGCATATCAAGAGAAGATACTTTTTTCCTGTTTTATCCTTAATTCATTAACCAACATTTCTTGAATAAATAATGGTCAATTGTAGCTTCCAATGCTCAATATTGGAATTCACATAGAACTCTTCATTATCACCCTTCGTTAACCACAAAAACCTACTAAAGTCACTTTTTATTCTCTTGTTCTTTGAAGTATTTTTTTTTCTTCAGAAGTTATTATTGAGTATCAATTAATAAGGTTATTGTGGTAAAATTATCATGTCAATCATTGTTTCTTAAGTGGTGTGAACAGTCAAAACGTGTCAAGTAAAAATAAACGGGAAAATAATATCTTTTCAGACCTCAATTATGAGATTACAGTAAATATGTTATTATTGCTATTGTTACTTGTATGACTTAATCGAGTAAAAATCCATTTTATACTATATTTATTACTCTATAAAAGTTAATTAAACTCAACATTATATGCTTTTGAGTGGAGTTCTTCCCGCAAAATACTTGAGACAAGGCGCCATGCACAGGCAAGTTCATTTTCCTCGGTTTTTCTTTACTCAGAAACCATAGTTGTGTTGAACTACCTTTATGATACTTGAATAATCACTATAAATAGTCACCCATTAATTTTCAAGGCAGTAGCCAATAATTATAAGAACCTAGCTCAAACTCCTAAATCACTATTAATGGCAGAGCCAAGATTCATTATTAAAAAAACGGGAAAAATCGATCGCCAAAATCGACCGATATTGATCGGTAATTAACAAAAATCGATCGAAATCCGGCCAATTCGTGGCAGTCGGTAATGATAAGGTCTAGAGAGCTAATCGGCCGACTTTGGTCGGTATTTTCCGACCGATTTCGACCGGTCAATTAAATGCCAAAAAGAAAAAATTGCCAAAGAAAATCGACCGAAGCCGTTCACTATGTGAATTATGATAATTAAAAAATTTCACCATCTGGGAGCGGACGGCGCATTGTATGAACCAGCGTGCGGACTAGTCGAATCGAGGTCTGTACTGTTGAGGGATACTATTCTACCACTAGAGCATTGGTGCATTTTATTTTAAGACTGTCTTTTATTTCATTTATACTCTTTAATTACAATTTCGCGCGAAAATAACCGACCAATATTAGTTGATTTTATTAAAAAATAAAAGTACAAACCGAATTCGATCGATTTTTTAAAATGACCGGTCGAATTAACCGACCTATTTCGGTTGATTTTTTTAATATTAATTTTAATTTATTTTAAATGAAAAACATACCAAAGTTGGTCGATTTCTTGAAAAATAAATTTTGCGGGATGCAAAAATAATTTCCCGTATTTTTGCGCCAAAGAAAACTGACCAAAGTTGGTCGGTTTTGTAAAAAAAATAAAAAAAATAAAAAATTTTAAAAAACCGACCGACTCGGTTTTTCGTCCAATTTTTTGACCGACCAAAATCGATCGGTCGACCGTGGTCGATTTTTACCGAATTTCTAGTAGTGATTTTTACCAATGGAATTCGAAATATTAAAAATAAATCCACGAACAAGTCAAGAAGATTTAACATCTATAATTTATACATAAAAAAGTATTTTTAACCTTATATATATAATGTAATTTTTTGACGAAAAGAGTTTGGATAACTCCTTTACGCTTCCATGGAAGCCGAAGCCAATGAGCCGTCGTGATCATCAGCATATATATAAGGGTATCATTTATATCTTTTTCATGAGAGTGAATTTCAAAATTATATTGTTCGAAACCCACAATAAAAAAAAAAGTAGAAAAGGGTCGACTGAATATGACTAAACAACAAATCCTACTATAAAAAAAATGCAATGATAGTGTCAGAATGTTGATTAAATATATATAAGGATTATTCATATGGGAGCGTAGCTTCTACTGTTTCTTCCTTTAATTAAAATGTTGGTTAAAGCGATTGCTTGAATTTACTTTGTCATGGTTACCAACTTTATAGTTTTCAGCCAATACATACATACACACATATATATATATGAAAAACTTTCTAGCGATTAACGGTTACCGATAATATATCGTATTGTTACTTTAAATATAATGTTTGTCTTAATTATTATTTAAATTTTATTGTATCACCCATATTGGTAGATTTTTTTATCATATAACGAATAATTTGATGTGATCACATCGTTACCTTTTCTTTTTCTTCTCATTATTCCGTAATTATAAATTTATTTTACTCTTTATCCTACGGTTTTAGTTTATCCTATCCTATGCTTTTGTTGTTGTTGTAACATTATAAGCTTATTCTTCGAATTGCTGATGTATGATATTATGAAACAACAGATTACAGTACAATACAATACATCAAGATATGATATTTAACATTCATGCAAATACATTAAGAACAATTATTGTCTCTATTTTTCGTATCAACACTGTAAAAATTTGGCCCCTTTCTCCCTATCTTCACCCTTTAGGTTAGAAAAGATGAATAGTGAATGAGTGCTTAAAAAATTATTTTAAAAAAATGTTGAGCAAGAGCGATTGGATGAGGGACAAAAAAAGAAAAAGAACATGTCTGCTCAGTTTAGACACTCAAATATTTCTTCATTGATTACATTTTCTAATATTTTACAGGTTTTTAATTATAAAAAAAAGTGATCTAATACCTTTTATGTTTTCTAAGTTCAAAACTTAGGAATTAAATATATTGTTCTCGTACTCCAAATTCCCTAAATTATTTTGGAACAAAAGTCACTCAATCAATGCCTAAGTATAAAGTCACTAGGAGGAAACTAAAAAGACATTTTTTATAATACTTAGTTCAAAATTGAGTGACTTTATAGTTATACAAAATTATTTAGACTTTTTGTAATACTTAAACAAAATTAAAGTATTTTTTTAAACAAAAAAAATAGTTTAATAACTTTATTGAAGTAACATAAAAATTGATGACTCTCTCTCCTGCATATCTACCTTAGTAGGAGAAAAGAGCATTTCATTTACCACACAATGACTTTATATTTGCCTTAGTGGAGGACAAAATCATTAAGCTCTTAAGGAGATTGAGAAAGGGCATGTCAAAGTCCCATCTCTAGTCAACAAAACATTCCCTTACACTTGCTTAGGCCAAAAAAAAAAAGCTACTGTCAAACCTATACGATGTCGTTTGTTTTGAATATTTTTGAATGTTATAACGAAATACTGTTATAGAAAACATATATTATAACATAATATAAAAATTAGTTCCGAAAAACTTAATTTTTATAAAAGAATATTATTATATATGAATGTTGTTATAGAAAAGTCTAACTGTATTTCTAAGTAGAGTTTAACCTTCATACATTAACAATACAATCGGTTCACTTATAAGATAGACATTAATAAACATTACTCCCTCTGGTCCACTTTAATTGTAAAAACAACCAGAAAATTAATTAAAGTGGATTCAAAAGGAGTAATTAATAACTTGATGAAAATGATACTTATAAGAAAATTCAATTGTAGGTAAATATATTTACACTGGCAGTGCATATAATTTAAATCCTAATAGGACATGTACCATTTAGGAGCGTAGCGGACACGACCTAATCTGCAAAGAACATTAAGGGTGTGTTTTGTATAACGAAAAATATTTTTTTGAAAAACAAGTAGTAATCTTATTAATTGCTGGTGTTTGATACTCATTAAGGAAAACGACTTCTCAAGAGTATTCATAAGTAATTAGATATAATAAACATGAAGCCATAAACTTTCGAACCAATGACCTTTCGAACCCAAAAATTTCATAAAAATTCTGAACCGCTAAACTTTCGAAACCGCAAAATTTCGAATCACTAAGCTTTATAATTTCTAAACCTGTTAACTTTCAAACACATAAACCTCCGAATTCATAACTTTGGAACTTGTAAAACCTATAAACCGAAAGATGAAAAAAGTAAAACTAAAAATATATAAAAAATATTTTTTTCTCG
>ML360666.1:0-68381 GCA_005239505.1 Nicotiana paniculata
TGGTCTTCCCCCCATTATATAGAGGTGCATGTGTGAGAGTGGGGAAAAGAAGTGGGAGTGTGGAGAAGTGGTGTGAGGACATGGGTGTAGTGGGGGAAAGGGGTGTGAGGACATGGGTGTAGTGGGGGAAGTGGTGTGAGGGAGTGGGGTGTTTGGGTGGAGTGGGGGGAAGAGATGTGAGGGAGTGGGGTGTTTGGGTGGTCTTGTTTTTATTTTTTCCCGTTTTTATTTATTTAATTTATTTAATTTTTTTATTTTTATTATTATTTTTATTTAAATTTATTTTTCTTAACTTTTTTTTTATTGAATAAAAGAAGATAAGATANAAAATTTAACATATTAAGATTAGATATAACCTTAATATTTATAGAAAAATAGTATAGAATTTGGGTGTGGTCAAAAAATAGTTGTTCACAATGACTATGTAAGTGCAATGTAGTATATTAGGTAGTACTTTTGTGCAACTTTCTCGAAAAAGAATAGTGGTCGGTTCTTGAAGTGGTTTGCCAATAAGATATTTGGGAAGATAAACAATCTTCCTAGCATAGTTGGGTGGTTAAATAAAACGAAAAAGGGTCAAAGTTGCTCCTAGACTATTCGATTTGCTATAAAAATGTCCTATGTCTACGTTTTGAGCAAAAATAACCCACATTGTTATCTTAGTGGCTCAATTATGTCCTTATTACTAACATGCTTATCTAAAAGAAATAGAAAAATTTAATGATTATCCATGTGTTACCGTGCCATTGGCCTACATATAAACCCTTGATAAATTAAAAAGAATTACTATCATAACTTGGATTTTGATTTACCTCCCCCGATTTTAAACCCTATTAATCCAAATCTGATTATGAAAGACAATGTAACTTCTTCTTCATCATCTTTTAGATTCTGTAAATGGAAGAATTTATGCTACCACAACAACAAAAAGTAACAATTTAAGCAAGAAAATGTTGGGTTTGGGAGTGAAATGAAATGTGTATGAAAAAAAAAATTTATCTCCCCCTTTGATTCAATTCCATGGAGATTGGAGAAAAAAAGGGGGAGTTGGCAAATGAGCATGTCTTCTTTCGAGCGAGTCTAAAGAAACCACAATGGATGTTTTATTTAAATGTTTGGTAAAGATTTCAATTTAGTCCAATGGGATGGTGTCACATGAATATAGATTAAAAGTATTTTTCAAATAAGTTTGTTAGTTAATAAAGACTTAAGTAAACACTGAATTAACGGTAGGGGCAATTCTTGCTCATTAGGTGGACGGAAGACATTTTTGTACCAAATCGAATAGTCTAGGGACAGTTATGGCCCTTTTCCATAAATAAAATGGCTAAGATTTCGTGAAGTGCATTCTTTGTATAAAATTAGTAAATAAGATACAACCAATAATATTTTTGTGCTTTAATAAAATAATTATAAGAATATAATGTAACTACGATTAGCATTTTGTATACTATACATAAGTTCTATTTCAAACTCAAAATATACTAGAACTTGTATGTTGTTAATAAGTTACTACACTGTTTTTCAGGAACAAGCTATGTATTCATTGACATGGAATATACGTATATCATACACGTCCAAAAACTAGTAGACCAAAATAGCAGAAACTGTAAAAATTGCACCTCCAACTATGAGTTCCCTTTATATCTTTTTTATTTAATTATAGTTCTCGTTAAATTTTACGACCTGATTTTATTAGATATATCAACAGTACTCACTATTAGTTAACTTAAGGAAACTACTTGGGAGTATATTAAAAAGACAATTTCAAATTTGGTGTCCAACCATATTTTTGTCATTTTCTTACTAACATCAATGATTTGATGCTTTTTACTCCAAGGGCAATTTTGGAAAAAAAAATTATTTTAATTTTTGTTTCATACTACATACTCTATCTCTAAAGGAAGAAGAAAGAGCTTATTAGTATTTGTTGTATTTTAATGAATAAATTGAGGTTGATATAATCTATTTCATTATTAATT
Source organism: Nicotiana paniculata (assembly GCA_005239505.1). Lineage (NCBI taxonomy): Eukaryota > Viridiplantae > Streptophyta > Magnoliopsida > Solanales > Solanaceae > Nicotiana > Nicotiana paniculata. The sequence continues at coordinate 1,983 of ML360666.1, forward strand.
AATAGTAAAAGATTGATTCTTAGTATGTATGAAAATAACCAAACAATCGATTAAATTGGAACAGAGAGAGTAATATTTTACAAGATTTTACGTAATTTTTAACTGGAATTAAACTATTTTCTCAATCATTATAATTTAATTTTTTATAATATTTAAAGTAGGGTCCACATGGCACTTTCTTTTTTTGTGATTGTTCTCCTAAAGAAAACATGACTGCCAATCAAAGTTAACCTCCAAAATCCAAAATCAGACAAAGTTTGAAATTTGTGAACAATTTATTGAGTTTTACAAAAATAAGAATGAGGTAATCATAAGACAAATGCCACGGATGGATAATCCTTATCATTTATGCGTTATGCATTAAATAACTATAAAGATTGAGTATAGCGCATATATTATATGCGCTATACTTTAACGGACAAACGTGTCGTTAACGTATAGCATGGTAATTTATTGCGCTATATATAACAGGATAGTCAGTTATTTTTTTCCACCTATTTTAATCGTTTAAGTCCAAAAAAACCACAATTTGATCCGGTCTCTAGAAACGGTGACCCAATGTACAAGATGCTTGAATGCATAAAGTCCATGATCATCCTCCACTTCCACTCCAGAATAATCAAAGTACCTCTTGACATGAGTCATCATCAACCATCCCCCTATGAACTACTAATTGGTGGGTACAATATTTGTATTATTTTAATTGAATTTTATATTATTAACTTTAGTACAAATAATTATAAACAATCAGACAAAAAAATAATTGTTAATTATTCAGTAGTCATATCAAAATACATTTTCAAATCTGTTGCCTCATTCATTCAGATCTGCTCCCCTTACCTCTTGTCCTCCAAATGAATTTTGAAACTTGTTATCTCTAAGCTATTGGGTTGTTGAAAAGGGGAGAATTCATACATACACAAAAAAACAGAGAGGAACAACCACTCCATATATCTCAGATTTTTCAGTCTTCAACATCAGCTAAAAAGGTTAGTCAATCAGTATTTAATAACTTAAATGCGGAGAGACGTACGTCATATCAACCGTCAGAAACTTTCAGAGGGAGTTATAGTAATTCCCTCCAAAAAGGTAGTTTTACCTACTTTCCGGTAACACAAAGTTATGTCACCGGAAAGCAAGAGGACTATCTGTATAAGGTAAAATATGATATGACACGTGATCCTCTAAAGGGAGGATACGTGGAACCCGAGATGCAGATGGCCGAAGATCGAAAGCAGACATTCCGCTTGTCACCGGGAAGGATAATGTTCATAAAGGTATATTAAATGCCCCGCTCCCGATAGCATTTAATAGGGAATATTCTACAACATTAAGAGTGGCGGTCCGTTATAGAAATTTGGCCTTTATTTTCACTGTTACGTCTTCATCAATGACCCTCATAATTAGCATTAAAGGAGGCCACACGATCCTAGGGCCCCCTTCCCTAGACATAGCTATAAATAATGAGCTCAGTTATCATTGTAAGACACAAATTTTCTTGCTAAACTTATACTATTATTCTATAAAACGCTTTATACAACCTTGCTTTCTTGCTGTTCGATCTCATCATTGCTGTGCTCGGAACGTATTCATGGAACTTTTATCTATGCTGTTTCATCTACTTTCTAAGGCTATGTATTGTATATTTTTTTTGTCAATTATTATATTATTTCATAATCAAATTAGTTTACTTTTCTGGAAACCACGTATAAATTCAACTGCATTATTTTATGAGTAAACCGTGGAGATTTGTGTTATTTGATGATATCTTTTGTGAGATGAAATTCGCAAGAGTCGAAACTCAAATTTTGTATACAATATTATACAACATCATAAAAGTGTATGATATTATATAATGTTGTATACTAACAGACTTATCTAAAAGAAGACTGAAAAATCTTTATGTGAAACAACCCAATAGCTTAGAGATAACAAGTTTCAAAATTCTCAGATTTACTAACAGACTTGATAAATAAATAAATACCACATTAATTAACAGACTTTTCTCAGATTTACTAACAGACTTATCTAAAAGAAATAAAAAAACTTAATGATTATCCATGTGTTACCGTGTCATTGGCCTACATATAAACCCTGCCGAATTAAAAAGAAAAACCATCATAACTTGGGGTTTGCTTTACCCACCCTGATTTTTAACCCTATTAATCCAAACCCGATTATGAAAGACAATGTAACTTCTTCTTCATCATTTTTTAGATTCTGCAAATGGAAGAATTTGTGCCACCCCAACTACAAAAAAAAAAAAACAATTTAAGCAAGAAAATGTTGAGTTTGGGAATGAAATGAAATGGGTATGAGAAAAAGAAAACATTATCTCCTCCTCTGATTCAATTCCATGGAGATTGGAGAATAAAGGGGAGTTGGCAATTGAGCATGTCTTTTTTTCGAGCGAGTCTAAAGAAATCATAGTGGGGTTTTTTTTAAAAATGTTTGGTAAAGATTTTAATTTAGTCCAATGGGATGGTGTCACGTGGATATTAATTATAAGCATTTTCCAAATAAGTCTGTTATTTAATAAAGACCTAAGTAAACCACTAAATTAACGATAGGGGCAATTTTTGCTCAATAGGTGAACGAAAATCATTTTTATACCAAATCGAAAGTCTAGGGGACAGTTGTGGCCCTTTTCCATAAATAAAATGGCTTAGATTTCACGAAGAGCATCCTTTGAAATAAAATTAGTAAATAAGATACAACCAATAATATTTTTGTTCTTTAATAAAATAATTATAAGAATGTAACTAAAATTAGCATTTTGTATACTATACATAAGTTCTACTTCAAACTCAAAATATACTAGAACTTATATGCAGTTAATAAGTTACTATACTATTTTTCGGGAACAAGCTATGTATTGACTGACATTGTCATGACCCAAAAGGTCATCCCGTGAATTTTTAGTTACTTCTATGTTCCGAGATCATGGAAACCTCTTTTTATCTCACCTCGATTTGCATGCACAGCCCGAGCGTGTAGCCGGGAAGCCTTTATGTGAAACAAAACCGAGAAAAATGATAAATTTGATTTTGAATTTGAATTAAGTTGACTTTGGTCAATATTTTTGGTAAACGGACCCAGACCCGTGATTTGACGGTCCCGGAGGGTCCACAGGAAAATATGGGACTTAGGCGTATGCCCAGAATCGAATTCCGAGGTTGTTGATACCTATTTTTTCCTCAAACTATTTCAAAATTTGCACATATACCTTCAAAATCAAGTTCCATAACAATTGGTATTTTTTCATAATTTTCTCATATTTTTATAAATTTATTTCTAATTTATCCAGTATTTTTATCTCTAATAATTAATTGTAAATTACATTACAAATGATTTCAAAGACATTTCTTGACTTAATACATTATTTTTGGCCTTGTTAAGATTAAATTATTTCACAATCAGTCAAATTGGGACCTTTTGGCTATAATTGCAATAATTTTGTAATTATAGCCTAACCATATATTTTATGCTATTTCTATTCAATAATTAGTAATTTATATTTTAAAATACGGAATAACCATTTTTATTTTATTTCTTAATCACCAATTTCATTCTTCTGATTATTAGTTATTTAACTAATTTTAATTGAACATTTACATTTTAATTGAGTATTTAACAGCTAGTCAGATTTTATTTAAATTCTAGCCCCCAATTAGACCCAACCCACCTGATTAAATTAGCCCAAACACCCCAGCCCAGACCTAAAATTCCCACCCAGCCCAACCCAGGATCAATCTCGATCGTTGATCAAATCTGATCGTCGGTCTAGATTAGACTTTCCTAAATTAAACCCTAACGACCTACCCCCCCCCCCCTTCCCATCATTTGAATCCTCTCACATTATCTCTCTATCTCTCCGATTCTCTCTACAGACTTCCAGTCTCTTCTTCTCCGATGAAGATGGCTCGTCTTCTCCGGCTACCTCTCTTGCCGGAAACCATGGGTCCTCACTCCTCTTAACTTCATGGCTCCCTCCTACAACAGGTATCACTGTCCGGAGGTCCTTAGGTGATCCTGAAGCGGTTCACCTCACCCCATGACTGTCCATGCCTTCTCAGGCCACCCTTGGCCTGTCCGAGTAAGATCTTCCAATCTCCGGTCAAAACCTATGGTTTCTGAGCCGATTTTCTCTCTTTTTGGGTTATCTCACTAAGACCCTAACTATTGGATCTCGATTTCTTTGATCTATGACAGATTTGGATGTATTCTGAGTTATTTTTGCTATTTTCCTTAAAGATTCCGAGTTTTTTTTTAAAATGACTCTTCATCTTCAAGCTAGGGTTTCTTAACATCTTTCTGAAAAAAAAGAATGATTTTCTTTCAGATTTTAAGTATTATTCTATAATTTATACTATGTTTGCACGATTTATTTGTGCTTTTCCTTCATCTGACTTGCTAGTTGGAAACCCTAGTGGATTTGCCTTAATCTTATGATTCTGAATCTGCTTTGATGATTTTGTTCGTTTAATCTGTATGTGTACATGTTTCCCACGAATGTTCTGATCTTTGTGTCCTCTACTCGTATCATGTTTACTCTGTTATTTCCTTTAATCATTTTACTATGTTCTAACTTAAATCCCTGATTTATGTGATTCTCTTACCGTACTTTGTTTATTTTTTCTTATGCTGTGTTTTCTCCGTTCAGTTGTAATACTTTCCTTTGGTTAATATTTCCTTCTAGCGGAATCCCTGATTCCCTATGATCGGTATCCTCTATTCTCGACTGATTTCAATTCTTAAAATATTCTCTTGCCTTATTTTTGGTTAATTATGTTGTCAACTGATTCTCAACATTTGTTTCCTTATTTGGACTCTATGAACCTAGCCTAATTACCAGCTCTATACTTACACTATTTTGAAGTATTTCCTTATTTGTTATGTTCCAACCATATGTTGATTTGCTTCCTTATTGGTTACCTATTCTTACCATTTGAAAGTTAACCCCTTAATAAGAGGAAGTACTTAAACTGATTGATTCTGATTCCTTTAATTGTTGCCTGACTTTGATCTGCACCTTATTTACTACTATTTTAAAATCTATATATACCCCGGCCTCTTATTTTTTGAACGAGACACGAACTGATCTGTTCAACTCTCTCTCACACACACACAATTAAAAACTCTCTACTCTCTCTCTCTCTCTTCTGTGCTAATTACTACTATTCTAAGTTAGCCCGCTGCAAGCCAAGGCTAACTATTGTGCATCTCCTACTTCCTATTTGTGTTACTGCTTTCTTCACTTCACTGGTATGTTCTAATTCATATTCCAGTTCTCAAACCAACATGTTTCTATTACTGTTGTAATTCAGTGTGTTTCTAATTTGTTTTTACTTATTATTTTGTTGATCAACATGTAACTAGGATCTTGAACTCCATTCACATGTTAAGTTAGGCTTTACTTGTCAATGACCAGCATGATTCTGTATACTTAACACCTGTTTCTTATGTGAATCCCCATGCCTATGATTGGTAAATTAGTGATCATAGTTTTAGTTGTTTGGTGTTGATATGTTAATCTAATCCAGTACTTTACTGTACCCCTGATCCTCTGAACCCTTAGGAGCTTCTGGTTGCATGCCTATATGTGTGTGTGCCTGCTACATGTTTGCCCTCGCATGCTCTGTATTTGTCCCTCAAATCCCATTACCCCAGCTTGTGATTGTTGGACTACCCTTGGTCCTTTGTGTGATGTTGAACTTCTATTCCAATCAAGTTTCCCTCTTCAAAACTTTTTTTCTTACCTACCATTTCTCAAAACTATTTTCTTACTTAAACCTTTTAAAAATAAAAAGCACTTTCACATATACTCTTAGAAGTCTAGGTTTTGCCTCTTCTGTGTGAGAATTGCCTTGGGACTCTTGAGCTCCCTCTGAACATTGACACATAGAGGTTGGCCATTCCACACTGCACTTACTCTATTTTGTCTATGAAATCTGGGTGTGATCACTGTCCGGGAGCCCTTGAGGTCCTTAGGGAACTCTGACACACCCAGATTATGAGAAGGTTATGAAATAATACCTGGCATTGAGGACCTGGAGACTTGAGCCTATTCTGTAGGCTCCCTATAGTTAACTTCTTATTTTCTTTCTGTTTCAGTTGTGTAATTTGTATTCAATGGACTGTAATAATTAATTGTAAGGAACTCTAGGGTCGGATAGTGAAAATGGGTGGGTGATATGCATGTTGTAGTATAATTAAGGGTAGAGATCATGTTTCTAGGTTTATTTTCTCTCTATGCGCAATAGCAGCCATGTTTAGGTACACCATGCAATTAGATATCATGTTACTTAGGATTTATGTGTATTCAACATCTCATCTACGCTTAGAAATCCTGCCTATAGGATAAATAATAAAATAAGTTGCTATTGCGTGATTCTTCTCATGTTCTGAAACTTCACTAGAAGTACTGTTCTAGGATAAACAAACTGCAATCATGTCTCATCATGATATACACGTAGAGATGTTGTTCTAGGTAAAAAACCATTAAAAATCGGTCACCTATGATATTCCTGAAACTGTGCATAATGTTATGATTCTATGTGCATTCAGAAATCCTTTTTAAGTTATTATGCATCATGCTGCATTAGATATCATGCTATAGGATCGTATCTATTTAACTTCACTCAGTCTAAATACAGAACAGAACCCTGTTCCAAGCAAATGGTAATTAGTCTTTGTACTTCTTCAACGCCTAGAATTGAATGTTATTAGTTATAAACAACCTAGGGTCATTAACAAATCTGAATAATTGTTGCATGTTATCCTACACCTAGGCAAGCCTTAGGTAATTAACTTAGAAAAATAAAATCAGAACTGTCTTTGTGATCATGTTTAACTGTCAGCATGCTTAAAACCAGTAGGCAAGCCTGATTAAGACTTCCTCTCTGAGTTAGGCAATAAATTTGTCTTTGTGTTATCGCCTAGATACCATGCTTTGGGATTCTGAATTAATTTGGACCTTATTTGTGTATGAGACATGTTTATTATGTGTACTGTGTGTGGAGGAATACTCGAGCCTTTATCTGCTTTCTATGCTTTCCTTTATCTGCAGTCCTACTTGTTTTGTTATATGTCACCCCTAGAATTTTACCTTTAAAACCTGAGGGTCTGCCTAGCACCTCCCTTTAGGATAGGAGTCCTAATTTCCTCCGGGACTGATAGGAAAGGACGGGTAACATCATGCAATAAAGATCAAGACCAACACTCATTTTAATAACCTTACGGGGTGGGAAGGGTAGAATTTGGATATGATGACCGGTACGCTAATACCACGTGTAGCCCCTCTTTGAGGAGTGATTACCGGGTATTGCATTGATGTGATCCATATTATTATAAACCTAGGACACCCTTTATATGATTAGCTCGTAATCCTTTCCAAGGGCTAATCTTATTTACTGTTTTTTTAAACATCTGCATGCTTAAGACTTAAACCCCCTCTTATTTGAGTCTTTACTTGTTATTTGCTAATCGTACAAAGTCACGAAACCATTTGGCCGGGAACCACACTTGTGGATCCTGAGGGGTGCCTAACACTTTCCCCTTGGGATAATTTCAAGCCCTTACCCAAATCTCGTGTTAGTAATGTAGTTGTAATTGAACCCCTTAGGTGCCCTAACGCACCGTTAAAATCGTTAGGTGGCGACTCTTAAAAATAGGAAAACCCCTTTCCCAAAAGGAACAAGTTGTCCCAACCAATGTCATAAACCCGATCTCCCCGAGGAAAAAAAAGGGGGCGCGACAGAGGTCCCAAGCTCAAGTAATGAATTTTTTAAAGAAATTGTTTTCTGAAAATATAAATGATTTTTGAAAGTTTAATTATATTTAAAATTTGTGGTATCGGGCCCGTATTTTAATTCCGGAGCCCGGTACAGGTTTGATATAATGTATATGTCATGTCTGTAAAGTTTGGTAAGAAACGGAAATCATTTGACGTGATTCAGACCCATAAACGCAAAATTTGATGTTTAAGAAGTTTTGGAAATTTTCATGAATTTTGGGGTTTAATTCGTTGTTTATGATGTTATGTTAGTGATTTGATTACACGAATAAGTCTGTAGAATATTTTTGAGGTTGTGTGCATGTTTGGTTTTGAGCCTCGAGGGCTCAGGTGAGTTTTGGATAGGCGTCAGGTTGATTTTTAGGCTTAAACATCTGGTGTTATACAGTTTTCTGGTGTTTGGTGTAATGTACTATGCGATCGCATAAGATCCCCCACGATCGCATAACACAAGCTGGGAGGGGGGCTGGTCTTGCTCTAGGCGAACGCAAGGAGCTAGGTGCGAACGCGGAGCCTTAAGGTTCTTGCTCTACGCGAACACACCCCATTCAGTCGCGATCGCATAGGTTTAGTGAGGGGCTGGGGCTGGGTAGCAAATTACTCAGTGCGAATGCGATCCCTTAGATGCGATTGCGGAGGGTAGTGTCCATTGTGTTGTGCGATCGCAGTCGCCCTGTTGTGATAGCGAAGCACATTTTTGCCTAGTTATATTTTTTTGTCCAAAACAGAATCCATTACGGGATTAGACCCAATTTTCACAATTTCTTCTTCTTCACTCCATTTTAGGCCGTTTTTGGAAGAAAACTTCACCGTAACTTCATAGGTATGTAATCTTAGACTGATTTTCTTCAATATTTATCAACACCCACTAGATTTCTAGGCCTAAAACATGGGTTTAAGGGTAGAAAATTAGGTTTTTGGGTAGAGTTAGGGCTTTTTGATTAATTAGGAATTTGACCTCGTTTTGGTGTAGAATTTCAAAACTAATTACATATTCGGGATCGTGGGTGAATGGGTGATCGGGTTTAGTCCGAACCTCGTGTTTTGACCAAGCGGGCCCGGGGTCGATTTTTGAATTTTAGGGAAGAATCCTAGAAAGTCTATAATTAAGCATTGGATTTGAATTATTTAGCGTTTATTGGTGTTATTGAGTCAATTATATTTAGATACAATTGAATTGGAGTCGGGTTCAAAAGGAAAAGAGGTGCTTGAGACTTGATTTTGATCGTGGAAGTCGAGGTAGGTGTTTGGCCTAACCTTAGCTTGAGGGAATAGGTGTTGAGTCTTATTTGCTATGTGATTATTCCATGTTCGACATATAGGTGAGGTGACAAGTACCTATATGTTATTGTCAAGCATGCCTGTGAGTCGGATATTATGAATTATGTGATTTTCATTGAGAATTACTGTGTTATGGATTAAATTTCAATTTGGTGATTATCCATTTGATGGAAATTCTTGGTTGTGAATACTGTTGAGTAATTGTTCGATTGAGGAATATTTTTTAAAGTATACACTTGAGTGAGATTGGATGTAGTTGTGTCCCTTGTTGGGGCGGTATTATTTCTGTTGTTGTTCTCTTGCTGGGATGTCGTGATTTATGGTTCTTATTGTTGATTTTCCTTGCCAAACTGTTGTTCTTGATATTAGAGCACGAGGGGTCATGTCGTGCCATGTTATAATATTTTAGCACGAGGGGTCATGTCGTGCCATATTATGATATTTTAGCACGAGGGGTCATGCCGTGCCACGTTATGATATTATAGCATGAGGGGTCATGTCGTACCGTTTCTATTTATTTATTGCGAGGATGAAATTAAAAGTACGAAGAGTGATGCCGTGCACTTGTTTTGGTGAGGATGAGAGTAAAAGCATGAAGGGTGATGTCGTGCACTTGTTTTCTCCGTGTTGTTATTTCCTGTTGTTACTTTGATATTTAAATTGTTGCCTTTTCCCCAGCATGTTCCCACTTTACCTTGGTACTTAATTGTTTACTTCCTGTTATTGTTATTTCTTATATATGTTATTAAATTGAACAGGTTGTATTATTTGTCGTGTCCTAACCTCGTCACTATTTCGCCGAGGTTAGGATCGACACTTACTTAGTATACGGGGTCGGTTGTACTGATACTATATGCACATCTTTCGTGTTGTGCAGATCCCGGTACAGGACCCTGTGGACATTGAGCTAGGAGGCTTCCTTCAGTCCACTCGGAGATACTGAGGTAGTCCTGCAGGTGTTCGCATGCCTTGGCGTCCCTTTCCACTTATTCATTTCTGTTTTTAGTAATTCAAAACAAATGTATTTATTTCTTTCGGACCTTTATATGTATTAATCATAGATAGTATGTGACATTGTGACTCCCGAGATCCGGGTTTGGGTTATTTTGAGAATTCGTAACATTTGTGGATTTAATTATGTAGATCTTTTATCTATTCTCATTTTAAGCTTTTATTTATGGAAAACGTCGTACTTCACTTGCTCTCACTTAATAATAAAGGTTTTTAATAAACTTGAGTACTTACATTGGCTTGCCTGGCGGGTTCAACGTTAGGCGCCATCACGGTCCCGGCAGTGGGGATTTCGGGTTGTGACAAGTTGGTATCAGAGCACTAGGCTGCCTAGGTCTCACAAGTCACAGACAAGCTTGGTAGAGTATGAAGGATCGGTACAGAGACGTTTGTAGTTATCCCCAGAGGCTGCAAAGTTAGGAATAACCTCACATCTATTCTTCTCTGTCGTGCGATTTGAATTCTAAATTCTAAGTGAGTTTCTATTCTATTCTCTCGCAAATGGTGAAAACGCGTGCTTCCCCAGGTTCCAATCAGTAGTCCGATCCTCCAGTTGTAGCTCCTACTAGGGGCCGACAACGAGGCCGAGGCCGGGAAGAGCTCATCCCAGAGCAGCAGCCCCAGTGGAGGATCCTCAGGTAGAGTTTGCTGAGGAGATTCCTGCTCAGGCAGTTCCGGTTGGACCAGTTCAGGTCCCAGAGGGGTTCATTGCCACCCCGGTACTTCAGGACGCTCTGGTCCGTTTAGAGGGACTTATGGAGAGCGTGGCTTAGGCAGGTCTACTTCATACAACGCCAGCCATCTCTCAGGCTGAGGGAGGGGCCCAGACTCCTGCCACCCGCACACCAGAGCAGTTTGCTTCTCAGTTCCACACTCCAACACCTCAGACAGCTGGAGTAGCTCAGCCAGGTATTGTGGCACAGGCCGTTGAGGGAGCAACTATGTCTGCTGATGCTTTATGGAGATTGGACCGGTTCACCAAGCTATTTCCCACTACTTTCAGTGGTGCACCATCAGAGGATCCCCAGGATTACTTAGACAGTTGCTATGAGGTTCTTCGGAACATGGGGATCGTGGAGACCAATGGGTTCGATTTTGCTACTTTTCGTCTTTCTGGTTATGCCAAGACTTGGTGGAGGGATTATTGCTTGACCAGACCAGCTGGATCTTCGCCTTTGTCTTGGTCTCGGTTCTCCGAGTTGTTCTTAGAGAAGTTTCTTTCAGTTACCCAGAGAGAGGATCTCCGAAGACAGTTTGAGCGTCTCTAGTAGGGCTGTGACAATTACATAGTATGAGACCCGATTTATCACTTTGTCCCGACATGCTATCATGATACTCCCCACCGACCGAGAGAGAGTGAGGAGGTTTCTTGAGGGGCTAGCTTAACCGATTGGACTTCATATGGCCAGAGAGACAGGTACTGATATTTCTTTTCAGGAGGCGGCCAATGTGGCTAGGCGGATTGAGATGGTCTTACTATAGGACAATGGTCAGGGGTCTGATAATAGGCCTCGTCATTTCAGTCGATTCAATGGTGCCTCATCTGGAGGCAGGGATTCTTTTGGCAGAGGTCATCCTCCTAGACCATTCCAGTTAGCCCTTTAGGTATCTCACAGTGCACCACCAGCTCCTATTAGTGCACCGCCGCTTCAGAGCTTCCAGGGTGGTTATTCTGGATGACAGGGATAGTTTTAGGGCCAGTAGTCTCAGCAGCAGAGATCTTGTTACTCTTGCGGTGGTCTGGGGAACATTTCCAGGTTTTCCCCTGAGCTTCTAGTGGTTCTCAGCATCAAGTTTCCCATGCTATAATTCCCGCACCAGGTGCACCCCCACCCCTACCCCCTCAGCCAGCTAGGGATGGAGGTTGAGGTGCTAGAGGTGGAGGCCAGACAGTTAGAGGTAGAGGACAAGCTATGATAGGTAGGGGTCAGCCTGTAGTAGGTCGGCCCAGGGATGTTCAGATTGGTGGGGCTCAGCCTCTATGCTATGTTATTCCCGCCAAACCCGAGGCTGAGGCCTTCGATGCAATCATTACAGGTATGGTTTCAGTTTGCAGCAAAGATGCTTCAATTTTGTTTGATCGGGGGTCTACATTTTCCTATGTGTCCTTATATTTTGCTCCTTATCTGATTATGCCTCGTGATTCCCTGAGTACTCCTGTATATGTATCTACACCAGTGGGTGATTCTATTGTGGTAGATCGAGTCTACCGGTCATGTATAGTGGTTATTGGTGGTCTTGAGACCCGTGTAGATCGTTTACTCCTTGATATGGTTGATTTCGATGTCATTTTGGGGATGGATTGGTTGTCTCCCTATCATGCTATTCCGGACTATCATGCCAAGACTGTGACATTGGCCTTAACGGGAGTACCCCGATTGGAGTGGAGGGGGACTCCTGGTCATCCTTCCAGCAAAGTTATCTCATATATGAAGGCTCGGCGCATGATCGAGAAGGGTTGTTTGGCCTATTTGGCCTATGTTCGCGATTCTAGTGCCAAGATTCCTCCTATGGAGTCTGTGCCCATTGTCCGTGAGTTTCCAGAGGTATTTCCTGCTGACCTGCCGGGTATGCCGCCCGATAGGGACATTGACTTTTGCATTGATTTGGCTCAGGTGTAACGACCCGGCCGGTCGTTCCATGAGATTTACCCCATTCCCCCTATTTTTTGCATTTGTTATGTATCTCTTTCTTGTTTCTGACGTATTGGATAAGTTGGTTTGGATCTGTAATGGTTATGGTGAAAGTTTAGGCATTTAGCCTTTTAAAGTAGCCTAATAATTGAGAAAGTCAACTGAGAGTTGACTTATTGGTAAACGACCTTGGAATGTAGATTTTATGGCTCGAGTAGCTTCGTTAGATGATTTCGGACTTAGGAGAGTGTTCGGAATATTTTCGTGATGTCCGGTGTAAAATTAGGCTTGAATCGGCGAAGTTAGTTTTTGGCGATTTCCGATCGGCAGTGGAAATTAGGCTATCAAGGTCGGAATGGAATTCCGAAAGTTGGAACAGGTTCGTAATGTCATTTTGGATATGTCTGCAAAATTTCAGATTAATCGGAGTGGTAGGTTTCGGCATCGTTGGCGAATTTTTGAAGTTTCAAAGTTCTTAGGCTTGAATTTGATGTGAATTTGGTGTTCTAGTGTTGTTTTTGGTGTTCCGAAGGATCGACTAAGTTTGAATGATGTTATGGGATAGGTTGGCATGTTTGGTTGGGGCCCCGAGGGGCTCTAGATTGATTCGGATGGTTGACGGGAAGTTTGAAAGGATTTTTTTGAAACCATCTGTTGTGCTACTGCTGGTGTTTTTGCACCTGCGAAAGTGGAGTCGCAGGTGCGATCACGCAGGTGTGGAAAGGGGAGTCACAGGCGTGAGAAATTTATGGGCAAAGAGAGGTTCGCAGGTGCGAGGGGATTGTCGCACCTGCGATGTCGTTGGTGCGGAAAATGCATCGCACTTGCGATGTCGCAGGTGCGAAAAATGGTCGCAGGTGCGATTTTGGCAGTTAAGTTGGTTTTCGCAGGTGCGCACCTGGAACCCCAGGTGCGGGTCCGCAGGTGCGGCGAATATTCCGCAGGTGCGGAAAGACCCCCTCCGCGAAATTTATTTAATTTTCATCAATGCATGCGGGGGAATCCATTGAAGAGGGTTTTGAGAGGAGATTTCCAGATTCTTCAACTAAGGTGAGTTCTTTGATTTGTTAATCCTGTTCCTATGCTATTTTTTATTGAGATTAGGCTTGAAAAGTTAAGATTTTGGGTAAGAAAAGTTGGAAAAATGGGAGGAAAATAATTGGTATTTCTTTTGAAGTTTTGGAATGGCAATTAAGGTCCGATTTTAGTGTTCTTGGTATGTATAGAATCGTGAGAGGACAAGGGTTCTAATGATGTAAAAAAATTTGGATTCCGAGGTATGGGCCCAGGGCTCGGTTTTGGCCGAATTTCTAGATTTTGTTTATATTGGATGATTTCGATTGGGTTGTCCTCCATGAGTATATTTTGATGATGTTATCTGGTTTTTGGCTAGATTCGGAGCAATCGGGAGCCAATTTGAGGGGCAAAGGCATAGCGGACTAGTGTCGCGGCCCGGTAGAGGTAAGTAATGGTCTTAAATTTTGTCCTGAGGGTATGGAACCCCGCATTACATATTTTCTCAACTGAATTTGGAATGGTGCACATGTCGGATGATGAATATGTGGCGTGCACTGATTTTTGGATTGGACTAGGTCCTCTCCGCGGCAACTAATAAGTTGCGTATTTACTCAAAAACTTGTGTTAAATTATATTTTAGAGATTTAGGAAATATTTGGGTTATAAGCCATGTTTGGGGCCTCGTGCCGATCTGTTTAGACCCTTTGAGGGTGTTTTACTGCTATTTTCCTCACTACCTATTGATGGTTTTTACTCAGCATCATTATGCATATTGTTTTATTTGAAACTCAACCTGATTTACACTACATGAGCATTAAACTGATGTTTTCGGGTCGAGTACCCCGTTCTATTACTTTGCCCAAGGGGCTTTTCGAGTGGTTCCACCGAGTGTGACCGAGGGCCAAGAGTGATGGTGAGGTGCTGAGTGATATTAGCGCTTGGGCTGAAGGAGACCCTCCGGAGTCTGTACACACCCCCAGTGAGCGCACCGAGTGCGAGTGATTGAGTGATTGGGAGGCTTGAGTGACTGTGAGGTGCTGAGGGATTGTGAGGAAATGCCCGAGGGGCAGTTTATGAAACATGTTTTCGCCTGAGGGGTTACTTATGATTTCACTACATTCATTGCATACCAAATCTTTGTTTAAAGTTACTAAAAATGTGCATTGTTTTAAGAACTTTTAAGAAGTTGATTTCGAAGGCATGACGATTTCGTATAATTATGTATACTATTGGAAAGTAAGGCTGTGTATATTGTGACTTATTGTGACACTGATTTTTATGTGATTCCATGCCACTTAGGCTTGATTTATCTCTATTACTACTGAGTTGGCGTACTCACATTACTCCCTGCACCTCTGTGTGCAGATTCAGGAGCAGAGATTGAACATTAGCTTGTACATATATATATATGTATATATATATATATATATACCGCAGCGGAGCCGGATCGTGGGGACATAGAGGTAGCTGCTCAGCGTTCGCAGCATCTCTGCCTTCCCTTCCTGTTGTATTTAGCTTTGATTCGTAGTTTTGTATCTTATTATTTTATTTTGACTTATTTCATTAGATGCTCATGACATGTTGGCTCCGAGTTTTGGGGATGGCAGTATTGTATATAAAATTTGGTTTATTATGTTAAGTAAATTTTCGTGTATTGTTATGAAATGCTTGAAACTTAAATGAGATTTTCAAAAGAAATTGTGAACACGCGGTAGTCGGCTAGCCTAGTTCCACAATGGGAACCATCACGGCAGGTTAGGATTTGGGGTTGTGACAGCTTGGTATCAGAGCTCTAGGTTTCATAGGATTCAACGGTCATGAGCAGGTTTAGTAGAGTCTTGCGGATCGGTACGGAGACGTATGTACTTATCTTTGAGAGGCTGAGGAGCCCTTAGGAAAAATCTCACATTTTTAAAATTCTTGTCGTGCGAATCCATTGTATTCAGCCAAGAGCGTAACTCTTGAATTCCTTCCATGTAATCGAACGCGCACGAAAGTTCTTGGTATCAGTTGTGCATCGACGGCTTGTGGCTTCCATGGATGAGATGTGATATTGGCATGTTGGTAATGGGCCAGTCTGGAGGACTTTAGGTCGGATTCATCTTGTGGCTTGATTGCCAAGATTTTTATTGTGTGGGCACATGTAATTGGGGACTTGTATGTCCGTTCGTGTTCTTATTGATGAGAATTGGTGACTAGATGCCTATGTGGTGGGTGTGAATTGATGGTTAGATATGTTCAGGTTGTGAAATATGTCGAAAGGGTTGGCTGGAAATGTGGTAAGATTTATTGAGTGTTTGATTTCTGTCTCGATTTGGTACATGGCCTGAGTTGTGAGTATGTTGGAAGACATCTCATGTTGTGTAGTTGTCGAGTGAAGCGGATTTCTCTGTTGGGTTATGATTTCCTAGCAATGTCTTCTGGGTTGATCGTTAGCCCCAGTAACGTTCATGTATTTGATTGACGGTGTATTCTAGCCATATTAGCGCACCTTGTTATTGTATTCATTGATGGCGTCCTGGCATATTCGCGTAGCCGGGAGTAGCATACTCAGTATCTGAGGATGGCATTATAAGGATTCAGGGAGGAAAGGCTCTATGCCAATTCTTCGAGTATAAAGTTCGGCTCAGTTCAGTAGCATTCTTGGGACACGTGGTGTCCAGTGAGGGTATTCATGTGGTCACTCATGTGTGGGTAGAGCTTCCAGAAGCTCGAGAGTTCTGTGACCACCGCTCCAGTGTTAGTTCTTCCATCAGCTTCAGGTTTTTACCGCGTATTGTGATGCCTCGAGGGTAGGCGTTGGTTGTGTTCAGATGCAGGAAGGTGTAGTGATTGCATGATAGTTTTGGTCTTCAGAAGCGTATGGAGAGATAGCAGCTGAGACAAAGAGGGCAGGGGTATCTCCTGCGGATTGTCCCAGGGTGTGTGGTCTATATGTAGTTCTATAATGAGTTCTCTTCTACCAGTAAAAGATATATGTTGTAATTGGAGTTCAGATCGCTTGTTGAAGTTGGCGTGGATATTGAGATGGTGGATGCGAGATTGACAATTGCTTTGAGTGTTAGATGGTTGGGTCATATAAGCTTATGAAGAATTTAGTTGAATCCCACCACAGCATGGTGGCAGTGTTAATGTGTGGGCATAGTCTTGGTTGTCTTGATCCTTGGCTTTGAGCCAAGCGGGGGGAGTTCATTATTGATAAGTTGATTACATGATTATGTGTGGTATTGGCTTCAGTTTTAGGTATATTGGTAAATCAGTTATGACCTGCAGGTGTAGGGTCTAGGAATGTCACGAGTAATGGAAATTTCTTCGATATAGGTTGTAGTGTACTTGTTTGGGTAATTGGGTTCTATTGAATGATTTTGTGGAAATTGTAAAAGGTGTAGTATGCACAGTGTATGAAGTTGCATGTGGTTTCAAGTGAGTGGATCACTTTCCTAGTATGATAGTGTGAAAACGGGTCAGGTCAATTTTGTCTATTTGGTCAGTGTGATTGAGATTTACGTTAGAGGATGTCAAGACTTGTGGTATTCAACATATCAGTATCAGGAAGGTGAAGGTAATGGCTTTAGATTCGCAGAAGTCCCTTCAGGGTAAGTAATGTGAATATGGTACTCTTGGGGATATTTGAGGGAGTATTCGGTGGCTTATGAGCCTTAGACGGTATGGTTTTATGCTTGGGTCACGTGTGGTGAGTCGGGGTTGAAAATTATGGTATTACGGCAGGGAGAAGTATTAATTTGAAGGTAAGTCAGAAGGAACTTGGGTAAATAGGTCGATTTGGTAGTAAGTCGGATCGGCACGGTAAGGGATACGATTAGTTTTTTCGGTTTTCTTAAGGTGATGAGTTTTTCGGTTGTTTCTTAGCAATGCTCTTGAATTTTGGTGGTCTGCGTTGTTGGGTTGAGTTAGAAGAGTTCAGTCCTTATGGTTTGGTGTTGTGCAAGTGGGATTTCGGATAGTTCCTGGTGATTTCTACCGCGGTTAAGGGTGCACGTTTTCTTGTGGCGTGTAGTGAAATTGTTTCTAAAGGGGGATCCAATGGAAATTCTTGCCTAGTTGGGTACGTAGTTGCTTGTGGATTAGAAGGGACCATGGAGTTCCCGTATTTTTCCTAAGTTGGCATGGCGTGTGATGTATGTTGGGTGGAGTTGAGATTTGCATATGTGAAGTCACGACTCGGTTCTAGAAGGAAAATCATAAAATCTTAGGCAGCATGGGCGTTTCAGATGACTAGGTAGATGATATAACTAATGGGTGCGACAGGATGAGGGTATATATTTTAGAAAAATCAATGTGTCTGAATTGATGGTACTTCATTGGTATCGCAGCGCCCTATTGATGGATCGACTGTTGTATTCAAGGTTGCTTGGTGAATGGAAGAATTATAGGGGTATTTCCCGTGGAATGAATGAGTATTTGGGATGTGTTATGTATTCGAGTGGTGGGGCTGTGATCAGATATGGTAATCCATACGTTTCATGGACTTCGAGACTGAGAGTTCTCATAAACAACATATTGTGTGGTAATGCACTGTGGAGATACGAGTTGAGCTAGTCGGATGTTAGTATGTACCATGATTCATTCATTATGAATTTTTCGATAAGTTGTCTATCTGTTGTGGGTGATCAAAGTTAATTTAGGGTCACTGGTAGGCTAATATGGGTGCGTGTTCTGCACCGGGTCGGACTTGTTGGCTCGGGGTTCCTATTATTGAGAGAGGTACCATTCGATTGTGATTGATTTGTTCGTGTTCTGGAGTGATCTATGAGTTACCCTTCGGTGTTGCAAGGAGTGGTGATTATTGGTTATATGCACATATGGTGCGGTTCTAATTGGGCCGTATGGCTAGATTGAATAAGGTACGTAACTGGGTGTTGCGGAATTGAGGCGTGTTGGTTATATACCTTCTGTTTCGGGTGGCATGGTATCGTCCGATTTTCCCCTGTGGTTATGGGAATGCACTTTGAGTACTTGATGTCGAATTTTGAGTGGTTATTGATTTTGGGCAAGGTGTCTTGGAATATTCCAAGTGGACCAGCGGTTGGGTGAGATCGTAGTGTGGCAGAGTTATGTAGGGGTATGACCTTTGGTATCGGATTCATGTGTTTTTTATTTCTACGGTGGGTGCCAGGCTGCTAGTATGATATGGTGATGGTAATTGTTAATGGACCAGCGGTTTTGGCTTCGAATTTTATCGATGTGTCGAATGGTTAATGCCATGTTTTCAGGGTGGTTGTGATGGATGAGAAGAGGTCATTGGACCAATAATGAATATTTTCAGAATTTTGCACAGCATAGTAGGAAGGATAAATATCGGGAGTCAGCTTCGAAATCTGCTATAATTCCTGTTTGGGAAGTGGGAGCTTCATGTCTGTCTGATCGGACGAATGGTTGTTAGTTCTATGTGCTTCTATCATTTCGGCAGTGTATGGAAGTGTTAGCGCGAGGCATTTCTTGATAAGAGGTGGTGTACCAGTAATTGGATTGTTCTGAGCAGTTATTGAGGTTAAGAGTTATTGCTATGAGAGTTAGGTCACGCGGTCTATTATGAGATTTCATATGGGGTGCGCATATGGCTTGATTCAGTATGTTCAGGCTTGTTCAGTTTATAGTTATGGAAATTTTGATCTTACATATCATTTCAGAAGTGGGAATTTGGTTCTAAGGTTATGGGCCAGAATTTGGATTTCGAAATTTCAGCGGTATTGTGTTATTGGACCTATATGGGATAGGGTGATGAAGGATCACCCCCGGGTATGTGCACGGTAAGATGCATAACAGTTTGATAGTGTTGGAGAACAACTCTTGGCACGTTCGAGGACGAACGTATGTTTAAGTGGGGGAGGATGTAACGACCCGACCGGTCGTTCCGTGAGATTTACCCCATTTCCCCTATTTTTTGCATTTGTTATGTATCGCTTTCTTGTTTTTGACATATAGGATAAGTTGGTTTGGGTCCGGAGTGGTTATGGTGAGAGTTTAGGCATTTAGCCTTTTAAAGTAGCCTAATAGTTGAGAAAGTCAATTGAGAGTTGACTTATTGGTAAACGACCTCGCAATGCGGATTTTATGGCTCGAGTAGCTTCGTTAGGTGATTTGGGACTTAGGAGAGTGTTTGGAATATTTTCGTGATGTCCGGTGTAGAATTACGCTTGAATCGGCGAAGTTAGTTTTTGGCGATTTTCGGTCGGCAGTGGAAATTAGGCTATCGAGGTCGGAATGGAATTCCGGAAGATGGAACATGTCCGTAATGTCATTTTGGATTTGTCTGCAAAATTTCAGATTAATCGGAGGTGTTTTGGTTGGTTTCGGCGTAGTTGGTAAATTTTTGAAGTTTCAAAGTTCTTAGGCTTGAATTTGATGTGAATTTGCTAATCTAGTGTTGTTTTTGGTGTTCTAAAGGCTCGACTAAGTTTGAATGGTGTTATGGGACAGGTTGTCATGTTTGGTTGGGGCCCCGAGGGGCTCGGGATTGATTCGGATGGTTGACGGGAAGTTGGAAAGGATTTTTTTGAAACCATCTGATGTGTTGCTGCTGGTGTTTTCGCACCTGTGAAAGTGGAGTTGCAGGTGCGATCACGCAGGTGCGAAAAGGGCAGTCGCAGGTGCGAGAAATTGCTGGGCAAAGAGAGGTTCGCAGGTGCGAGGGGATTTTCGCACTTGCGATGTCGCTGGTGCGGAAAATGCATCGCACTTGCAATGCCGCAGGTGCGGAGAAATGATCGCAGGTGCGATTTTGGCCGTTAAGTTGGTTTTTCGCAGGTGCGCACCTGGGACCGCAGGTGCGGGTCCGCAGGTACGGAAATGACTGGGCAGAATAGTATAAAAGAACCCCCTCCGCGACATTTATTTAATTTTCATCAATTTGCATGCGGGGGAGTCCATTGAAGAGGGTTTTGAGAGGAGATAGCCAGATTCTTCAACTAAGGTGAGTTCTTTGATTTGTTAATCGTGTTCCTTTGCTATTTTTTATTGAGATTAGGCTTGAAAAGTTAAGGTTTTGGGTAGGAAAGGTTGGAAAAATGGGAGGAAAGGAATTGGTATTTCTTTTGAAGTTTTGGAATGACAATTATGGTTCGATTTTAGTGTTCTTGGTATGTATATAATCGTGAGAGGATGAGGGTTCTAATGACGTAAAAGTTTTTGGATTCCGAGGTGTGGGACCGGGGCTCGGGTTTGGCCGAATTTCGAGATTTTGTTTAAATTGGATGATTTTTTATTGGGTTGTGCTCCATGAGTATATTTTGATGATGTTATCTGGTTTTTTGCTAGATTCGGAGCAATCGGGAGCCAATTTGAGGGGAGAAGGTATAGCGGACTAGTGTCGTGGTCCGGTAGAGGTAAGTAATGGTCTTAAATTTTGTCCTGAGGGTATGTAACCCCGGACTACATATTTTCTCAACTGAATTTGGAATGGCGCACATGTCGGATGACGAATATGTGGCGCGCACTGATTTTTGGATTGGACTAGGTCCTCTCCGCGGCAACTAATAAGTTGCGTATTTACTCAAAAACTTGTGTTAAATTATGTTTTAGAGATTTATGAAATATTTGGGCTATAAGCCGTGTTTGGGGCCTCGTGCTGATCTATTTAGACCCTTTGAGGGTGTTTTACTGATGTTTTCCTCACTACCTATTGATGGTTTTTACTCAGCATAATTATGCATACTGTTTTATTTGAAACTCAGCCTGATTTACACTACATGAGCATTAAACTGATGTTTTCGGGTCGAGTACCCCGTTCTATTACTTCGCCTGAGGGGATTTTCAATTGGTTCCACCGAGTGTGGCTGAGGGCCAAGAGTGATGGTGAGATGCTGAGTGATATTAGCGCTTGGGCTGAAGGAGCCCCTCCGGAGTCTGTACACACCCCCAGTGAGCGCACCGAGTGCGAGTGATTGAGATTTTGGGAGGCTTGAGTGACTGTGAGGTGCTGAGTGATTGTGAGGTGTTGAGGGATTGTGAGGAAATGCCCGAGGGGCTGTTTATGAAACATGTTTTTGCCCGAGAGGATACTTATGATTTCACTACATTCATTGCATACCAAATCTTTGTTTAAAGTTACTAAAAATGTGCATTGTTTTAAGAACTTTTCTGAAGTTGATTTCGAAGGCATGATGATTTCGTATAATTATGTATACTATTGGAAAGTAAGGCTGTGTATATTGTGACTTATTGTGACATTGATTTTTATGTGATTCCATGCCACTTAGGCTTGATTTATCTCCATTACTACTGAGTTGGCGTACTCACATTACTCCTTGCACCTCTGTGTGCAGATTCAGGAGCAGAGATCAAGCATTAGCTTGTACATATATATATATACCGCAGCAGAGCCGGATCGTGGGGACATAGAGTTAGCTGCTCAGCGTTCGCAACATCTCTGTCTTCCCTTCCTATTGTATTTAGCTTTTATTCGGAGTTTTGTATCTTATTACTTTATTTTGACTTATTTAATTAGATGCTCATGACATGTTGGCTCAGGGTTTTGGGGATGGCAGTATTGTATATAAAATTTGGTTTATTATGTTAAGTAACTTTCTGTATATTGTTATGAAATTCTTGAAACTTAAATGAGATTTTCAAAAGAAATTGTGAACACGCGGTAGTCGGCTAGCCTAGTTCCACGATAGGCGCCATCACGGCCGGTTAAGATTTGGGGTCATGACAGCAGGGCACTCAGCCCATTCCTATTCTGCCTTATCATATGGCCCCGCCAGAGCTAAAGGAGTTGAAGGATCGGTTATAGGACCTTCTTGGTAAAGGATTTATTAGGCCTAGTGTTTCTCCCTGGGGTGCACCAGTGTTGTTTGGTAAGAAGAAAGATGGCACGATGAGAATGTGTATTGACTACGAGCAACTGAACAAGGTTACTATCAAGAATAAGTATCCTTTGCCGAGGATTGATGACGTATTCGACCAGCTTCAAGGTGCCATAGTGTTTTCCAAGATTGACTTGAGATCTGGCTACCATCATTTGAGGATTAGGGCGTCCGATGTCCCTAAGACAACCTTTCGCACTCGGTATGGGCATTATGAGTTCTTGGTGATGTCATTTGGGTTGACAAATGCCCCAGCTGCTTTTATGGATTTGATGAACTCAGTGTTCAGGCCCTATTTGGATTCATTTGTGATTGTTTTCATTGATGATATTTTGATTTACTCCCGCAGCCGAGAGGAGCATGAGAAACACCTTCGAGTCGTCCTCCAGACACTGAATGACAGCTAGTTGTATGCCAAATTTTCGAAGTGTGAGTTCTGGTTGAGTTAGGTTGCATTCCTGGGCCATGTTGTGTCGGCAGAGGGTATTCAGGTGGATCCCAAGAAGATTTCAGCAGTCAGATATTGGCCTAGAGTTAGCAGCCATTGTCTATGCGCTGAATAATTGGAGGCATTATCTGTACGGGGTGTCTTGTGAGGTGTTCAAGGATCATAAGAGTTTGCAGTATCTGTTCAAGCAGAAAGAGTTGAATATGAGGCAAATAAGATGGTTGGAGCTGTTGAAAGACTACAACATTACCATATTATATCATCCGGGGAAGGCCAATGTGGTGGCCAATGCTTTGAGCCGGAAGTTAGTCAGCATGGGTAGTCTTGCTTATATTCCGGTCGGGGAGCGACCGCTTGCTTTAGATGTTTAGGCTTTTGCCAATCGGTTCATGAGATTGGATGTTTCAGAGACTGGCAGTGTTATGGCTTATACTGTGGCCCGTTCTTCATTTTTTGATCGTATTCGGGACCGGCAGTATGATGATCATCATTTATATGTCCTTAGGGATACGGTTCGGCATGGAGGTGCCAAGCGGGTTACAGTTGATGATGATGGAGTCTTGAGGATGCGGGGATGTATCTGTGTGCCTGATGTCGAGGGGCTTTGTGAGATGATATTGCAGGAGGCCCATAGTTCCCTGTATTCCATCCATCCGAGCGCCACAAAGATGTACCAGGATTTGCGGCAGCATTATTGGTGGCGGAGGATGAAGAAAGATATTGTGGCATATGTAGCGTGGTGCTTGAACTGTCAGCAGATTAAGTACGAGTACCAGAGACCCGTTGGTTTGATGCAGCAGATTGAGATTCCCGAGTGGAAGTCAGAGCGTATCACCATGGATTTTGTAGTTGGGCTCCCACAGACTCAGAGGATGTTTGATGCGGTGTGGGTCATTGTGGATAGGCTCACCAAGTCAGCACACTTTATTATTTCGTATTCGTAGGAGAGATTGGCAAAGATCTACATCAGGGAGATTGTTCACCTGCATGGTGTGCCCGTGTCCATTATTTGTGACCGAGGTACTCAGTTTACCTCCCATTTCTGGAGAGTATTTCAAAATGAGTTGGGCACACGGGTTGAGTTGAGCACAGCGTTTCATACTTAGACAGACAGATAGTCCGAGCGTACTATTCAGATCTTGGAGGATATGTTGCAAGCATGTGTCATTGACTTTGGAGGGTCATGGGACCAGTTTTTGCCTTTAGCTGAGTTTGCCTAAAATAATAGCTATCAGTTGAGCATTCAAATGGCTCCTTATGAGGCATTGAATGGTAGGTGGTGTCGGTCGCCAGTTGGGTGGTTTGAGCCGGGGGAGGCTAGGTTATTGGGTTCAGAGTTAGTACAGGATGCCTTTGATAAGGTGAAGATCATTCAGGATAGACTCCGTACAGCTCAGTCTAGGCAGAAGAGTTATGCAGACCACAGAGTTCGTGATTTGGCCTTTATGGTTGGAGACCGGGTATTGCTTCAGGTGTTGCCCATGAAGGGCGTGATGAGGTTCGGAAAGAAAGGCAAGTTGAGCCTAGGCACATTGGTCCCTTTGAGACTCTTGAGAGAGTAGGAGAGGTGACCTACAGACCTTCTTTGCCACCGAGTTTATCAGCCTTGCATCTAGTGTTTCATGTATCTATGCTTCGGAAGTATCTTGCTGATCCATCTCATGTGCTAGACTTCAGCAGTGTCTAGTTGGACAAGGATTTTACTTATGAGGAGGACCCGGTAGCCATATTAGACCGGCAGATTCGGCAGTTGAGATCGAAGAGTTATCCTTCGGTTCGTGTTCAGTTGAGAGGTCACCCTGTCGAGGCAGCTACCTAGGAGTTTGAGTCCGATATGCGGAGCCGATATCCCCATCTTTTCCCCGATTCATGTACCTTTCTATGTCCGTTCGATGACAAACGTTTGTTTTCGAGGTGGAGATTGTAATGACCCAAAAGGTCATCCCGTGCATTTCTAGTTAATTCTGTGTGCTGAGGACATAGAAACCTCCTTCTGTGTCACCTCAATTTACGTGTGCATCCCGGGCGTGTAACCGAGAAGCCTTTATGTGAAAAAAATAAGAAAAATGATAAGTTTGATTTTGAAATTTGAATTAAGTTGTCTTTGGTCAACATTTTTGGTAAACAGTCCCCGGACCCATGATTTGTCGGTCCCGCAGGGTCCGCAGAAAAATATGGGACTTGGGCATATGCCCAGAATCGAATTCCGAGGTCCCAAGCCCGAGAAACGAATTTTTGAAAGAAATTATTTTCTGAAAATATAAATGATTTTTGAAAGTTTAATTATATTTTAAATCTGTGGTATCGGGCCTGTATTTTGGTTCCGGAGCCCGGTACAGTTTTGATATAATATATATGTCATGTCTGTAAAGTTTGGTAAGAAACGGAAATCATTTGATGTGATTCAGACCCGTAACGCGAAGTTTGATGTTTAAGAAGTTTTGGAAGTTTTCATGAATTTTGGGGTTTAATTCGTTGTTTATGATGTTATGTTAGTGATTTGATTACATGAATAAGTCCGTAGGATGTTTTTGAGGTTTGTGTGCATGTTTGGTTTGGAACCCCGAGGGCTCGGGTGAGTTTTGGATAGGCGTCAGGGTGATTTTTAGGCTTAAAAATCATGTGTTGCGCAGTTTTTTGGTGTCTGGTGTAATGTACTATGCGATCGTATAAGGTCCCCCACGATCACATAGCACAGGTTGGGAGGGGAGATGGTCTTGCTCTACGCAAACGCAAGGAGCTGGGTGTGAACGCGGAGCCTTAGGGTTCTTGCTCTACGCGAACGCACCCCATTCAGTCACGATCGCATAGGTCTAGTGAGGGGCTGGGGCTAGGTAGCGAATTACTCACTGCGAACGCGATCCCTTAGACGCAATCGCGAAGGATAGTGTCTAGTTCGTTGTGCGATCGCAGTCGTCCTGTTGTGATAGCGAAGCACATTTTTGCCTAGTTATATTTTTTTGTCCAAAACAGAATCCATTACGTGACTAGACCCAATTTTCACAACTTCTTCTTCTTCACTCCATCTTAGGCGGTTTTTGGAAGAAAAATTCACCGTAACTTCATAGGTATGTAATCTTAGACTCATTTCCTTCAATGTTTATCAACACCCACTAGATTTCTAGGCCTAAAACATGGGTTTAAGGGTAGAAAATTAGGGATTTGGGTAGAGTTAGGGCTTTTTGATTAATTGGGAATTTGACCTCGTTTTGGGGTCGGATTTCAAAACTAATTACATATTCGGGCTCGTGGGTGAATGGATGATCGGGTTTTGGTCCGAAACTCGTGTTTTGACCAAGCGGGCCCAGGGTCGATTTTTGAATTTTTGGGAAGAATGCTAGAAAGTCTATAATTAAGCATTGGAATTGAATTATTTAGCATTTATTGATGTTATTGAGTCAATTATGTTTAGATAAAATTGAATTGGAGTCGGGTACAAAAGGAAAAGCGGTGCTTGAGGCTTGATTTTGATCGTGGAAGTCGAGGTAAGTGTTTGGCCTAACCTTAGCTTGAGGGAATAGGTGTTGAGTCTTATTTGCTACGTGATTATTCCATGTTCAACGTATAGGTGAGGTGACGAGTACCTATATGTTGTTTTCAAGCATGCTCGTGAGTCGGATATTGCAAATTATGTGATTTTCATTGAGAATTACTGTGTTATGGATTAAATTTCAATTTGTTGGTTATCCATTTAATGGAAATTCTTGGTTGTGAATACTGTTAAGTAATTATTCCGTTGAGGAATATTTTGTTAAGTATACACTTGAGTGAGATTGGTTATAGTAGTGTCCTTGCCGGGATGGTATTATTTCTGTTGTTCCCTTGTCGGGATGTCGTGATTTATGGTTCTTATTGTTGATTTTCCTTGCCAAACTGTTTTTCTTGATATTAGAGCACGAGGGGTCATGTCGTGCCATGTTATGATATTTTAGCACGAGGATTGTGAAGACCCAAAAGGTCATCCGGTGTATTCTTATCTAATTCTGTGTTTCGAGGTCATGAAGACCTCCTTTTTATCTCACCTCGATTTGCATGTGCAGCCCGAGCGTGTAGCCGGGAAGCCGTTATGAGAAAAACTGATAAAAACAATAATTTTGTGTTGAAAATTTGAATAAAGTTGACTCCGCTCAACATTTTTGGTAAACGGACCCAGACCCGTGATCTGACGGTCCTGGAGGGTCCGTAGGAAAATATAGGACTTGGGAGTATGCCCGGAATCGAATTCCGAGGTCCCAAGTCCAAAAATAAATTTTTAAAGAAAATTATTTTCTGAAAAATATAAAGGTTTTTGAAAATGAGATTCTATGTGAAACCTGTGGTATCGGGCCCGTATATTGGTTCTGCAGCCTAGTAGAGGTTCGATATGATTTATATATGTTGTCTGTGAAGTTTGGTAAGAAACAAGCTTAGTTTGACGTGATTCGGATCAAAAATGCAAAAGTTGAGGTTTAAAGAAGTTTTGTGAAATTTGATTGATTTTGAGGTTTAGTTCGATGTTTATGATGTTATTTTGGTGATTTGATTACACGAATAAGTCTGTAGGATGTTTTTGAGGTTGTGTGCACTTTTGGTTTGGAGTTCCGAGGGCTCGGGTGATTTTCGGGTAAGTCTCGGGGTGTGTTAGGCATAGATCAGGGTTGTTGCAGGTTCAGAGAAATGCAAATCTCTGAACCCACCAGTGCGGTCCGCGGTCGCCTTTGTGCGGTCTGCAGTGGAGCTTTGCGACGTCGGTCGCCTTTGCGCGGTCCGCGATGGAGCTTCGCGTCCGCGGTCGTCCTGGTGCAGTCCGCGGTAGACCTTCACGGCCGCAGTCCCTTTTTCGCGGTCCATGGTGGAGGCCTGGAGGGGGTATATTTAAACGGGATTTTCAGTTATTTTTCATTTTTCAAAACCCTAAAAATAACATAAGAGGCGATTTTCCAGACACTATTTCTTCTCCAAAACATTAGTAAGTGATTTCTAACTCATTTTATTTAATCTTTAACTTCTTTTTACAAGATTTCATCCTAAAATCCAAGGTTTTCATGGTGGAATTGGAAAATTTTGGGAAAACCTAAGAATATTGAAATTTGGGGAGTTAGACCTCAAATTGAGGTTGGATTCTAAAACCATTTAAATATCCGGGTTCGGGGGTGAATGGGTAATCAGGTTTTGGTCTGAATTTCGAGTTTGGACCAAGCGGGCCCAGAGTCAATTTTTGACTTTTTGGGGAAAACTATAGAAAACTCTTTTCCATGCATTAGAATTGATTCATTTAGCATTTATTGATATAATTAAGTAACTTGTGGCTAGATACGAGCGAGTTGGTGGTGGAATCAAGAGGTAAAGTGGTAGTTGAGGCTTGAATTGTGTTCGTGGCATCGAGGTAAGTGTTTGACCTAACCTTAGCTTCAGGGAATAAGTGTTCAGTCATATGTGCTACGTGTTTATCCCATGTTCAATGTATAGGTGAGGTGACGAGTACCTATGCATTGTGTCAAGCATGCCCGTGAGTTGATCTTTATGATATATGTGTTTTCCTTCGTTATTTACTGTGTTATGAAGTGGATTTCATTTTGGAGGTTATTCAATTGTTGGAAATACTTGGTTGCGAACTCTGTTGATTAATTGTTCGGTTGAGGATTATTTTGCTAAGTTTTACACTTGAGAGAGATTGGTTATAGTTGTGTCCCTTGCCGGGACGGTATTTGTTTCTATTGTTGTTCCCTTGTCGTGATGTTGTGATGATGATACATATTATTGATTTTCCTTGCCAAGCTGTTGTACTTGATATTTTTTGGGTGGAAAGAGTGTAAAGCACGAAGGGTGATGTCGTGTATTTATTTGATGCATTGTGAGGACGAGAGTGTGAAGCACGAAGGGTGATGCCATGTCATGATTTAATATTTAAAAGCACGAAGGATAATGCCGTGTCATTTTATTTATTCATTGCATTGTGAGGATGAGAGTAAAAGCACGAAGGGTGATGCCGTGTATTTATTTGTGTACTTGCTTTGGTGAGGATGAGAGTAAAAGCACGAAGGATGATGTTGTATATTTATCTGTTTACTCGCTTTGGTGAGGATGAGAGTAAAAGCACAAAGGGTGATGTCGTGCACTTGTTTTGGTGAGGATGAGAGTAAAGCACGAAGAGTGATGCCGTGTACTTGTTTGTTCTATGTGTTTACTTCCTGTGCTATCTTTGGTACTTAGACTATTGCTTCATTCTGTGATTCAGAAATTGTTTCCCCTTGTCCCCAGCATGTTCTCCCCCGTTTTACACTTAACTGATTATTTTCCTGTCGATTATTTCTTGTTGTATATTATTGAATTGCACAGGTGTTTATTGATTGTCGTGTCCTAGCCTCGTCAATACCTCGCCGAGGTTAGGCTCGGCACTTACTCAGTACATGGGGTCGGTTATACAGATACTACATCTGCACTTCTTTAGGTAATGCAAATTACGGTACCGGACCCAGTGGACACTGATCGAGGGAGTATCCTTCAGTCTACCGGAGACACTGAGGTAGACCTGCAGGCGTCCGCAGGCCTTGGTGTCCCCTTCCTTATTCCACTTTCCTGTATTTCTATTTCTAGTACTTCAGAAAACAGTTGTATTAGTTCTTTCAGAACTTTTATCTGTATTAATCATAGATAGTACGTGACATTGTGATTCCAAAGATCCGGGTTGGCTAGTTTGGGAATTTGCAAAGTTTATAGATTTAGTTATGTAATTCTTTTTATATGTTCTTACCTTTTAAAGCTTTTGGTTACGGAAAAGTCGATTCTTACCTGTTCTCGCTTAATAATTAAACGTTTGACTAAATATAATGAAATACATTGGTTTGTCTAGCGGGTTCAATGTTAGACGCCATCACGATCCCTACAGTGAGAATTTCGGGTCATGACAAGGTGTCATACCGTGCCATGTTATGATATTTTAGCACGAGGGGTCATGTCGTGCCACGTTATGATATTATAGCACGAGGGGTCATGTCGTGTCGTTTCTATTTATTTATAGCGAGGATGAGAGTAAAAGTACGAAGGGTGATGCCGTGCACATGTTTTGGTGAGGATGAGAGTAAAAGCGCGAAGGGTGATACCGTGCACTTGTTTTCTCCGTGTTGTTATTTCCTGCTGTTACTTTGATATTTAAACTGTTGCATTAATCCGTTATACTTGTTATTTTCCATCTCTTTTCCCCAGCATGTTCCCTCTTTACCTTGTACTTAATTGTTTACTTCCTGTTATTGTTATTTCTTGCATATGTTATTAAATTGCACAGGTTTTAGTAGTTGTTGTGTCCTAGCCTCGTCACTACTTCGCCGAGGTTAGGCTCGACACTTACTCAGTACATGGGGTCGGTTGAACTGATACTACACCTGCACATCTTTCGTGTTGTGCAGATCCCGGTACAGGACCCTGTGGACATTGATCTAGGAGGCTTCCTTCAGTCCACTCGGAGACACTGAGGTAGTCCTCCAAGCGTGCGCAGGCCTTGCCGTCCCCTTCCACTTCTTCGTTTCTATTTATAGTATTTCAAAACAGATGTGTCTTTTTTCTTTCGGACCTTTATATGTATTAATTATAGATAGCCCGTGACAATGTGACTCCCGAGATCCGGGTTTGGGTTATTTTGAGAATTCGTAACACTTGTGGATTTAATTATGTAGATCTTTTATCTGTTCTGATTTTAAGCTTTTATTTATGGAAAAAGTCATACTTCACTTGCTCTCTCTTAATAATAAAGGTTTTTAATAAATTTGAGCACTTACGTTGGCTTGTCTAGGGGGTTCAACGTTAGGCGTCACGATTCCGACAGTGAGGATTTCGGGTCGTGACAGACATGGAAACACGTGCATCGCACATGTAAAACTAGTACACCAAAATAGCAGAAACTGCAAAATTTGTACCTCCAACTATTAGTTCCCTTTACGACCATATTTTATTAGATATATCAACAGTACTCACTATTAGTCAACCTAAGGGAACTACTTGGAAGTATATTAAAAAGACTATTTCAAATTTGGTGTAGACTGCCAGGAAAAGTTAACTTCCAAAAATCCAAGTCAGACGAGGATGGATTTATCATTTATGCGCTATGCATTAATAACTTTAAAGATGGAGTATAGCGCATATATTACAAGAACTAGTTCCCCTAAGTAGTTGGAGGCGTCTTCTTTGAACTCAAAAACAATTTCACTTGAATTCTTCCTGTGAGTGAATCCTATCAACTAGACTCTTCCGATACCTTAACGGATAAACAAGCTGTTAAAGTATAACGCGGTAATTTATCACGCTATATATAAAACTAGTAAATTTACTTCCGCTTTGCGCGGGATCCTTCAAACATCAATAAAGTTATAAATAACATACATTTGGTATAATTTATAAATTTGGTTTATAATCTATGTAATGTATGGTTAATTAATTATATAATACCAATTAAGCTTATTTAAAGTTTTATCTAATTAAGAAAGTTCAAGGTCTAATTATAAAAATAAAAGATAAAATTAAAATAAAAGTTACTTAAAATCTTAAATCTACTAATGTATACAAATAAAAATATTTAAATTATTATTAATTTTATATTGAGAAGGTGAAATTTATATAAATAAAATACTTACTTTTGATTAGCAATAAAATATGATAGGAATACCTCCCGCTCTTACCCATGCAACATGGGTTTAAAACTGTTATGCCGTATATCTTTATTGCATTATTCCCTTTTAAAGCATGTGTTACGAGAAATACATGTAATAAAGTAATTTTAACATCAAATTAGAGATAATGATACAAGTTAGGGAACACAATTTTACCAAGTATTCACACTTCACAAGAACATTAAAAAAAACTTAATTTCTTAAAAGGAATCTAGTAATAACAAATAAGAACCAAAACATTTCTTTTGTAAATCTTAGAAGAGAAAAATAACTAGTGGTGTTATTCGGCCAAACTCAGTGTGGTCCAACTTTGTCCACACCCGTGAAATACCATTAACGTCTTTCTCTTCACAATTGGCTTAATGGCCATTTTTCCCTCCAAAATATTTCCCTCCAAAATTAGTTAATAAATATTGATCATACCAAGACATTGAGCCCATAAATCATCATTATCTCATGCATGGGCATTTGTTTTTTTCTTTTATACAGTATAATTGTTACGTATTTTTTTAAAAAAAATACAATTTATAATATTACGTATTTCTTTTCTAAATTCAACTTATACGGATGGGGAGTTCCAAGGTCTAGTATGTATACATAATATTGTTTTTTCTTTTCTTTTATATACTATAACTTGTCATAACTACACTTATCTTAATAGAAACTAGTTTGGAGCCATTAAACATGGATGCTAACATAGAAACTAGTTTGGAGCCATTAAACCCAAATAACAGCCTAGAAACTAGGTTGGATCCACTAAGGATTGCATTACACATGTCATTGGGGCTGAATTCGGACGACAGTCTGATGAATGAAGATGATCCGATCGACATTGATTCAGACGGCAGCTTCAATGATGGAGAAA
Source organism: Nicotiana paniculata (assembly GCA_005239505.1). Taxonomy (NCBI): domain Eukaryota; kingdom Viridiplantae; phylum Streptophyta; class Magnoliopsida; order Solanales; family Solanaceae; genus Nicotiana; species Nicotiana paniculata. The sequence goes on from ML360666.1 coordinate 34,503, forward strand.
ATCATGTTTACGATGATGTTGCAGATGACGATGGTTATGGTTATGATGATGATGATGATGATGACGGCCATTATTTAGTGGAAGAGGCAGAAGCTAGAGAGGAAAGGGAAATGTCTAACGAGTTCAATGAAGAAGATCTCCTAACTAGTCCAATTACTGGGATGAGGTTCACTAGTAAGGATGTTATGTTTGATTTTTATAAAGAACATGCAAAATTATCAGGGTTTTGCATTGTTAAAATAACATCTAACAAAAAAGGTGGTGATATTGTTAGGTATGTTCAATATGGTTGTGATAGGTCTAAGAAACCAAGGAATAAGCACGTTACCAAGAGGATGAACTGCCCCGCTAAAATAAATGGAGTTTTGGAGAAGAATGATTCATGGCGTGTTTCAAAGGTTGTGAAAAAACATAATTATCAATTGGAACCAGCACTATCGCGATTGATGGCTGGACACAGATCGCTTAGTAGGTCTCTTAAGAGAACTATTTTAGCCAAAGATATTGCTGGCTTAAGACCCTCAAAAAATATAAGGGTCGCTGAAGTACTTGCCGGTGGCCCCGAAAATCTGGGTTGTACACCAAAGGATTATCGAAATTATATTTTGAAGAGTAGAAAGCTTGATTTGCAGGAAGGGGACGCACAATAATTGCTCAAGTTCTTATGTGATATGCATAAAAAAAATAGGGAATTTTACTACTCTGTAGATGTGGATGGTTTTGGTCGACTTCGTAATATCGTATGGGTTATTCACACTCCAAGGTTGCATATGAGGAGTTCCATGATGTAATATGACTCGATACAACATACCTAGTGAATAGGTACAATATGCCATTTGCTTCATTTGTTGGGGTAAATCAGCATAGGCAGTCCATACTTTTGGGATGTGCTCTTATGTCTAGTGAAGATATAATAAGTTACAAAATGATAATCTCTACATGGCTTGGAGATCTAAACAATGTTCGTCCATTAGCTATCATGACTGACCAATGTGATAGTATTAAGGCTGCCATAAATGAATTGATGCCAAATACGGTACATAGATTTTGTATTTGACACATATCCGCTAAGTTGCCTAAGAAGTTAGGAAGAGTTGTTGATGCTAAGATTGCAAAGGCAGATTTTAAGGCCTTAGTCCTTGATAACATTAACGTTGCTGAGTTTGAGACAAGATGGACTGAATATATTGAAAAATATAATTTATAGGAAAGGGATTGGTTTTATAAGTTGTATTTGGAGAAGGAAAAGTGGGTTCCTGTTTACCTTAATGATCACTTTTGGGCCGGGATGTTTTCCACACAGAGAAGTGAAGGCTTGCATACTTCTTTGATGGATTTATCACCCGCCAAAGCACTTTGAAGTTATTTGTTCAGCAATATGAGTTAGCCATAAGATCAAAGTTCTTGAAAGAATTGGAAGGTGAATATAGGTCAAAGTGCTTTGAACCAAAATATTTGTCTGAATTCGCATGGGAGCAAAAAATTCAAAAATGTTATACTCGTGAAGTGTTTGAGTTTTTTCAGTTACAATTAAGGAAATTGTTCCATTTTGAAATCAGCACCCCTGAAGATCATCAAGCAACCCCTGAAGTGAAAAAATACATTATATCAGATTCTTCGCTAAGGAGTTTTTACACTAGAGATACATTTGTATTCACGGTTAAATATACTCCTATTGGCGAATATCTAAGTTGCAGTTGCAAGTGGTTTGAAACAAGGGGTATTATATGCTGTCATATACTAAAGGTGTTGTCTCATAAGAGGATTAAAAATGTTGACGAGAGGTATAGATTGAAAAGATGGAGAAAAGATGTTGTTCGTCCGCACTTGAAACGTTTCTTTCTAGGAGGTTACCCACATATCACTTCTGAATACATGATGTACATGGAACTATTAAAGCATTTTGAACGGCTTTGCGATATTGCATTGGACACTGAAGTGATGAGGCGATATATTAAGTATAATTTGAAATAATTGGAACATGACCTTATGAATTGGGATGATGATATGATAGTTCCAAATTGGGATTTGGAAGGTACACATGATGTTGAGGGTGAGGGTGAGGGTGAACATAAGGGTGAGTTTGAGGGTGAGGTTGAGGCTGAGGGTGAGGGTGAGGGTGAGGGTGAGGGTGAGGCTAAGGCTAAGGGTGAGGCTGAGGCTGAGGCTGAGGGTGAAGGAATAGATATAAGAGATCCTAGATATGTAATTATTCGTAGACGTCCAAGGTTGAATAGATATAGAGGGTGAATTTATTCATACTTTAGAAGTTCACAAACGGGTGGTGGGAATGGAGTTAGAGGCAATAGGGGTGGTAGAACTGGTGGTAGAGGTGGTGGTAGAACTGGCGGTAGAGGTGTTGGTAGAGGTGGTAATAGAACTGGTGGTAGAGGTCGTGGTAGAGGCCGTGCTAGAGGAGGTGGTAGAAGTCATCCACTGACTGAAGGAATTGAGGTAAAGTTTAACAAATTTGATTTAATATATTATTTTATTTTAGGTAAATAAATTGCTTAATAGTCTTATTTACTCTAATTTAAAGCAAGATGATACAGTACAATCACAGAGTAGCTTGCCTGATCTAAATGATGAAGCATACTGGGATGTAGAAGACTTGACCGTTTAGTTTGAGATGATTTTAGTTTGAAACTTGTTTAATTTGATTTGAGATAGATTTTTTTTTATTTTATTTACTTTGTTTTTTAAAATGTGTGGTATTTTTTTTGTTCAAATATGTGAATTATATTTGTGTTATACAATCCTACCTTCAACATTCAACATATTTGTGCTAGTTTCATTTTGTTTTTTTTTTACCGTGCCTAATCCCCTTCTCCTCTTACATGAAATACAACTACACTGCCAATGCAAGGTAGATTTTACCAAACGAAAAAAAAATCGCCAAACCAACCCATTTAACTACCCAATATAGCATTTACTTTTACAAATTAATAACATACCAACACATTTAACTTCCCAATGCATCATTTACTCTACCATTTCAGACTTTTTAAATGATAAAGAAAATCAAGATGCAGATTAAAATTTAAAAACAAATAGTGTAGGGATTGAGAATGTGAATGTGTTTTAGGTCTTTTAGTGTTTGAGTATGTGACTGTGTTTTAGGTACTTATGGTTTAAGTATGTAACCATATGTATATGGGTCAAGTGAGTCCAAAAAAATTATTTCAAACACCCTCCTGTCAGTGAAAAAACACCTATTTTTTACTACAAATATATAATTTGTTTGGATTATTGAATGAATGGTGGTAGTTGAATTAATGGTGGGGGTTGAATTGTATTTATGTTTCAAAATTCATTACAATTTAATACTAACACTATTAACATACCAACTTTTGAATGAAACACTATTAACATTCCACCATATAGTTAAGGTTTGTATTTGCATGAACATTATATTCCAACCATGATACTATACTGAAACGGTACAAAAATAAATTTATAACAAACGGAAAATTAATATTTATAAACAAAACGTACACATGCATTGGTTAATTTCATACGAAACTTACACAAAACATACACATTACTGGATGAAAATTAAATAAAAAATAACAAAAGCGAAAAAATAACACAAACATGGAAACATAACCTACAAACTAGTTAATTTCAACTGGATCTTCTAGAGTTCCTTTCCCTTTCACTTGCACTTTGAAGATAACATACAGTTCTTGAGTTTCAACCAACTCAAATTTAACAATACAACCCCGCCTAATATTATTAATCAACACAAAAATTTTCCAGCCCTCTATGCCTTCATATTGAAGAACAGCGTCGTCCAGTGATTCAGGAATGTATTTGCATATTCGTTTTGGAATATATTGCGAACAAAAAGAAAAAAAATTGTTTGAGCTTTTAATACAACTAGATCAGTTACTGCTTCTTTTCCAAAGTTATTTTCGAAAAACAAAAGCAACGTTTGTATTTTTGGATCGAAAAGCAGATTGTATTTGAAAACAAAATTTTATAAAAAGATCTCACTTACCATATAATCTTGCTTGATGTATGAATCTTTCATAAGAACTTCAAAGGTTGGATTTGTCCCTTCGTCGTTATCACTGGAAGAGTAGTCGGATGGGGATCGTTTGGCAGCGCTGGGAGAGGGGTCCATGGTTTGTTTCTAGGATTTGTGTAAGAGTGAGTGTATTAAAACGTTGTATGTGTGTGTGAATGTGAATATAAACTTATATATACACAAACACAGCCAATCTATGAATTTTGTGTGTGTGAGAGGGTATTAAAAGTTTTTTGTATGTGTGAATATGACCATAAATTTTAATAAAAGGAAATTTTGGAACCTACTTAATATCTATATTTTGCATATGTAGTCCACATTTGACCATATATATAATATTGATTGATGACAAAAAAGTATAATTAAATAAAAATTAGAATCTTGATAAATTAATATTAGATTTATATACGATAATGATTATTTTTTTATTTTCCAATTTTCTTCCATTATTAAATCTATGATTTTTGTATTTGTAAAAAAATTAGCTACCTTAAAACAACCAAAACCCATGACTGTTCAAGTTCTTTTTAGTAAAAAAGGACTGTATATTTTTTTTACTTTAATATGCAAAAGGAATTCAGTTAGTTTTAATACTGTGACAGTTGTAACAGTTAGTACGCAAAAGGAATTCAGTTAAGAAGAGGAGGGGATCGAAAATGAACATATTGTGAAAGTTTTTCCTTCATAGCATTTATTAACAATCACAACCCTTAGAGAAAATATATTTTCTTCTAGCATTTATTAACAATCACAAACACTATTTCTCTTCTAGCAGAACATACGTATATATTTTCTTACTCTGGAAATATATATTTTTATACTTATATTATATTGTTATAAATTCTTCAATTGTCTAAATTTATCAATAATTTTCTTGAGTGTTATTTATTTATGTGTTGATTACTAATTATTTTAAAATATAATTATTATAAAATTATCTTTATCCGCCTCTATAATGTGCTCAAATAAACTAAATCATATTTTGACATGATATTAACAATCAGCTTAAAATAAAGTATTGGATTACTTTGAATTTGAGATGAGAAATCTTTTTATATTAGAATGACAAAAGTTTAAATTAAGAAATTTCAAGCAACTCATTCGAGAAAGCCACTGGGCAATTTTAAGACAATATCCATTAGCTTATTCATTTTGGACCATGTTAATTTTATATTATTTGTAGCACAACCAATATAATTACGATATTTGAGTATCATTCAAAAGTTATTCATATTTTTTTTTTGGTAATCTCTACACTGCATAGGCAGTGTAGGTGTGGTATTTCATGTAAAAAAAAGAGGGAGACTAGGCCAAGACCTCTATGTTACAGAAAAATACAACATAAGAATAGTGTACCACACCATTCTTTCAAAAAATATTGGAGCCTATGGACAAAATGACTCCTAGACCATCTATACATTCAACTTACATAAGTATACCAGTACTACCTACTTTGAACTTTTAAAATAATTTCTGCTTCAGGTGATGCACACTGAAATCCTGGCCGATCAGTTAGTGCTTTGATACTTTCACTATCTTCATAGGTTAATGCCTAAATTTTGATTCTCTGAAGAGCCAGATACTTAGCCAAAACAAGCTTGAGCAGTTGCATGTGAGGATTTATCCGTCGAATACTCCTAATCACAATGACTCTAAGGTTGTTGAATGTTGTATCTCCAAACCTTTCTTCCAAGTCAATGTTATCTAGAGCCAAAGGTACCCCACTAATATCCACCTAAGAATAAATAAATAAAAAACAAATGGATATGTTTAAGTAAGAACACAAGTGACGAAATATAATTCAGTAAGAACGCAAAAGAAAAGACCTATGATGATTAAGTAATAACCTTGATTTCCAGATATTCCAGATATGGGAAGCTTCTCATCAAGCACAAAACACAAGCGACGAAAGATAATTCATTCTGATATATATCGTCGAGGTAAAGATGTTTCACACAGTCAACATGAAAGGGAAGACTAGTTGGTACTTGACCTGCACTTGCAGCCATTATCTAGAAAAAAATATCCCAAATTAAAGGTTGGCTCATAGCACAAAATATGTTCCATATATGAAAATGCATTACGGTTAAGTTATGAAGCACATTTACCTTGACACTACGGTTGTCCAAATGTAGATTTTCCAGCGCACAAAAAGATTCAAGAAACTAGTAATGTGAGGAATTGATCCCACAACATATTCTCCCCTAAGAGCAAGCGATAATTTTTCCAGAAGAGGAATAGTTTTCAATCGAATATAGTTTACTCTTTTGAATTCAAGGGACTTCAGTTTGGATGCACTAATTTCAATGACATCACTGAAACTATCTGATATTTCAAGCACCAATTGCTCGAGCAACGGGCAATTGGAGATTAATCTTTCAAGCATTGTGGCCACAACAGTGACATTGTATAGCTTCAAGCTTATTAACATTCCAAACCCATTGAAGGCTCTTGGAGGAGATAATAAACAATCTTCAAGAGATATATTCTTCAAATTCACACATGTGAAAAATGAAGCAGGCAATTTGTATGGTGTCTCCCTAATCGGAAATTTTAGAATAAGATGTTCAATGACACTTTCAGAGAGGAACCCTAACAACCTTCTAACATAAGTAAAGTCTTCCAAAAATGGAATTGAGAGTGTAAAATGTTTAACCTGTCCGCCATGAAAATCCAAAATGTGGCGGATGATATTTTCAAAATACCTTGGTTGGTCTATTTTCCATAGGGTTTGATCAAGAGTAATTTTGTAATTCTACACCATTTATACTGCCATTTCTTTAATAAAATGCTTGTTCTAACAGCATCTGGTAATGGCATAAGTACTAGAATATGATCAAGTACTTCCTCAGGCAGATTGCTAATTGAATCGAAAGGTAAAGTTTCAATGCAAATTCTTTTGTTAACTAGAGACATAATGCAAGTGATTAGGGCTATAGAGATCATAAAAAATAACAATAGTAGTAATTAGATTAAGTTAAAGAGAACGGAACCTGTTGAAATTCTATGGAAGAAGAAGAAGAAGCGAGAAACCCGTTGAAAATCTCTGAAGATGGAGCGAAAAGTGACTTTTGGGGATCAATCGTATAGAAAAACAGAATCGTATCGATCACAAAAGTCTTAATAGGTGCGTTGGTATTAGTGCTTAGCAATGAGTGAGGGTTCGGGAGATCGAATCTCTCCCTTAACATGGTCAATTTTAATTTCTTTTTTTCACCCCAATCATTTTTTTTCAATACAAAATAATTAAACCATTAGGTACATTTTTTATCATATTACTATAATGAGTTAGTAATGTTATATAATTTCGTAGTAGTCATATGACCTATGATAATTACATCGATCATTGCGATTCATAGTAATTTAATAGCCGTTTATATAATTTCTTACATTAAGGTCATAGGTATCGGCCATTGGCAACTAAGTAATCCTACCGACTAAGGTTGTAGTAGTCATATGGCGTATGTTAATTACATTGATCGTTCCGATTCATAGTAATATAATAGCCGTTTATATAATTTCGTAAATTAAGGTCATACGTATCGGCCAATGGCAAATAAGTAATCTTACCAACTAAGGTTGTAGTAGTCATATGACCTATGATAATTACATCGATCGTTGCGATTCATAGTAATTTAATAGCCGTTTATATAATTTCGTACATGTGACGACCCGGTCGGTCGTCTTAAGAATTAATACCCCGATCCCCTGTTAATTGTTCTCCCCAAGTCTATTTCTGCTTATTTGAGGTCATTAGGATGAGTTTAGACGTGTTTCGGCGTCGGATGTGAATTCGGATTTTTCTTAAGTTTCTAGGTTTGAATCTATTCATAATCGATATTTTTGATGTTATGGGACGTGTTTTTAAGGCTCGACCTAGTTCAAATGAGGTGTTAGGGTTGATTGGTTGTTTTGGTTGAGGTCCAGGGGGCCTCGGGGTTATTTCGGATGCTTAACGAGTGAGAATTGGTCTTTCTTGCTGCTAAACCAGACACCTTCTGGTGTCTTCGCACCTGCAAAGGTATTTTCGCAGGTGCGGCCTCGCAGGTGCGATAGGGGAGCCTTGGCCCAGTGGTCGCAGGTGCGACCTGGGCTCTGCAGGTGCGGGACCACAGGTGCGACCAATGCGATCGCAGGTGCGGCCCCTGTGCATTTAAGTGACTTCCGCACCTGTGATGCTTTTTCCGCAGGTGCGGTATCGCAAATGCGAATTTAGGCACCGCAGGTGCGAAAATCCCTGTTAATATTCCAAAAATCTGAGGGTTTTTCCCTTTTTCACCATTTTAGAGTTTGGAGCTCAAGATTTGGCGATTTTCTGGGGATTTCAAAGGGAAGGATCATAGGTAACATTTCCTAATTCTAATTCATTTTTAGACCATTTATTCCCGTTGTTTTCTTTAGTTTAAATATCAAAAATGGGGGGAAAACCATAGGAAGGGAAGAAATGTTCCCAATCCGAAATTTTGGAAAATTGTGGGGTTTTTGGCATCGGGTTTAGATTGTTTCTGGTTAAACGAGTTCGTGAGTGAATGGGTGTCCGGAAAATATAACTTTTACCCGATTCCGAGTCGTGGGCCCGAGGGGTGTTTTGATCATTTACATAATTTTGCGCTTTAGCTTGAATTAAATAGTAGAATCGGTTGCTTGAGATGTTAATTACGATATGTAATTTAATTTTATAGATTTGGGACATTTGGAGTCGGATACTCGTGGAAAAAGTGTGATTTCAAGTTGGGTTTGAGTCGGTTCGAGGTAAGTGGCTTGTATAACTTTGTGTGGGGGACCTTTCCCCTTAGGATGTGATATTTGGTAATTGAATGCCTCGTACGTGAGGTGACAAGCGCGTACTTGTGCAAATTGTTGAAAATCCAGTTTTACTTTAAATATTTAGACTGAGTTTCTCTCATACCTGTTTTATTCTATTTGCAATTATAGCCTATGTTAGCTTAGAAGATCATGCCTAGTTGCCTAAATTACCTATCTGCTTAAATTGCTTTAATTGTACTACGTGAAGCATGTTAGGCTAGAATTACTTGTTACCTTGTATTTTTGCACTCTAAATCCGAATGTGTTCTTGTTGTGGCTGCGTGTTTACTTTGGGACTGCGGGTTAGATTCCTGATAGATCCCCCTGCACATTTACTTTGAGACTGCGGGTTAGATTCCCGATAGATCCCCCTGCACATTTACTTTTGGACTGCGGGTTTGATTCCTGATAGATCCCCCTGCACATTTACTTTGAGACTGCGGGTTAGATTCCCGATAGATCCCCCTGCACATTTACTTTTGGACTGCGGGTTTGATTCCTGATAGATCCCCCTGCACATTGATAGCTGGACTACGGGACGGTATCCCGGGAGATCCACCGGACATTGAGAAAAGGACGACAGGACGGTATCCTAGGAGATCCTCATTGTTACCATTGTTATTATGCTATACATATTCCGGGTTTACTCTATTCTCGTGTTTAGTCATTGCCTTGTTTGACCTGTCTTATTGCGCCGCTGTACTTATTATTACCGCCTGTTTTCATACTGTAAATCCCTATTATATTGTTTGATCTCAGTAGGGCCCTGACCTTCCTCGTCACTACCTGACCTTCCTCGTCACTACCTGACCGAGGTTAGGGTTGTCACTTACTGAGTACCACTGTGGTGTACTCATGCCCTTTCCTGCATATTTTTTTCATGTGCAGATCCAGGTACCTCCACTCAGGCGCACTATCCCTGAGGTTGAGAGATACAGCAGAGACTTCGAGGTATATCTGCCGCGTCCGCAGACGAGGAGTCTCTATCTTATTCCAGTTTTTGTGAAAAGTTTATCCCTCCTTTCATTTGTATAGATATTCTTGAGTTAAAGCAGTGTATTATATTCTCTTAGCCTGTGGTTCCCGTGAGTTTCCGGGTTTTGGGGTTATGTTGTAGACTTCCGCATTATTTTGGGTTGTATATGCCAAGTGGCTTTTATATACAGTCTTCCTTTTTGATTGTTTAGCTTTCTTTTACTTAATTACTCCGCATTATGTTGTTATTCCGCATTGCTAGGCTTACCTAGTTATAGGGACTAGGTGCCGTCACGACATGTTCACGGAGGGAAAATTGGTATCAGAGCTCTAGGTTCATAGGAGTCACGAAACACAGGCCGGTGTATTAGAGTCTCGCTGATCGCTACGGAGACATCTGTACTTATCTACGAGAGGCTATGTAACTGTTTAGGAAACAATCTTCACTTCATTGAATTCCTTGTCGTGCAATATCTTTTGACATGAATTCTAAATCTCTGTTTATATTCTCTCACAGATGGTGAGGACACGTGCTACTCGGGACGATCAGGCACTCGTTCCCCCTACAGCAGCTGCTAGAGGCCGGAGCTGGGGTAGAGGCCGAGGTCGCGCGCGTGGTGCTGTGAGAGCACCAGCGCGAGGTGCCACCGAGGTGCCACCAGCAGATCCAGTTGAGGTCCAGACACCTGCCACGCCTACTGCCGCTACTACTCCAGCCCTTTAGGAGACGTTATCTCAGTTTATGTCCATGTACACCACTCTTGCTCAGGCAGGGTTGCTTCCCCTTGCTACAGCCACATCTCAGGCTGGGGGAGGAGCACAGACTCCCACCGCCGCACTCCTGAGCAGCGAGTGCATGTGGAGCAGGTCCCAGAGATTATTCCTGTACCGCATGTTGTGCCAGCTCAGCCCGAGGAGGGTCAGCTGCTTCAGAGGATGAGCAGCGAAGACTTGAGAGGTTCAAGAAGTATGACCCTCCGGTGTTCAGTGGGCTAGCATCAGATGATGCGTTGGGATTTCTAGAGGAGTGTCACCGTATTCTTCGCACTATGGGCATAGCCGGATCTAGTGGTGTTTCCTTTACTACCTTCCACCTTCGCGGGGCCGCCTATGATTGGTGGCGCACCTATGAGTTAGACAGTCCAGACGAGGCTACTTCACTGACCTGGACCCAGTTCTCAGATATGTTCCTGAGGGAGTTTGTTCCCCATAGCCTCAGGGACGCATGGCGCGCAGAGTTTGAGCATTTGCGCCAGGGTGCTATGACAGTTTCAGAGTATGCTATCCGTTACACCAGATTGGCTAAGCATGCACCGATTTTGGTTACTACTGTACGTGAGAGGGTTCGCCGATTTATTGAGGGTCTTATCCCACCCATCAGATTTAGCATGGCTCAAGAGTTGGAGATGGACATTCCTTATCAGCAGGTAGTGAGCATTGCTAGGAGGATCGAGTGTATGCTCGCTAGGGAGCGAGAGGAGAGAGAGGCAAAGAGGTCTCGAGAGTCAGGTCACTACTCTGGTGCCCGTACCCCAGCAGCAGGTCGTCATGGTAGGGGTTATATGGTCCGCCCAATTCATTCAGCTCTTCCAGCAGCCAGCGGTACCCCAGCTCCACCCAGGCCTCAGGAGCCTTACTATGCACCTCCAGTTTCTAGCGCGCCTCCTACACGGGGTACTTTCAGGGGTCAGTCTAGCAGACCTGGCCCTAGCCAGTCACAGCCACCACGTCCTCCCAGAGATTATTTTGAGTGTGGTGATACACGCCATATGGTTAGGGAATGCCCCATACTTGGTAGGGGTGCGTCTGCATAGACTTTTCAGCCACATCGTGCTCAGCAGGGTTCTCAGGCCATGATCATAGCTCCAGTTGCTACCCCATCTGCCCAGCCAGCCAGGGGAGAAGGTCGGGGAGGTAGAGGTCTCCCTCGAGGGGGAGGCCAGGCCAGATATTATGCTATTCCTGCTCGTACCAAAGTTTTTGCCTCCGATTTTGTCATCACAGGTATTATACTGGTTTTTCACAGAGATGCATCGGTTCTATTCGATCCAGGATCCACGTATTCTTTTGTATCTTCTTATTTTTCTCCATATTTGTGTATAGCCCGAGATTATTTGGGTTCTCCTGTTTATGTTTCTACTCCTGTGGGAGATTCTCTTGTTGTGGACCGCGTTTATTGGTCGTGTTTGGTTACTATTCGTGGTTTTGAGACCAGTGCGGATTTATTGTTACTCGATATGGTGGATTTTGATATTATCTTGGGCATGGACTGTTTGTCTCCCAATTATGTTATTCTTGATTGTCACGCTAAGACCGTGACGCTGGCTATGCCAGGTATTCCACGTGCTGAGTGGAGTGGTACTTTATATCACACTCCCAGTAGAGTTATCTCTTTTCTTAGAGCTCAGCGTATGGTTGAGAAGGGGTGTGTCGCGTATTTGGCTTATGTGAGAGATGTCACTGTTGATACCCCTTCTATTGATTCCGTTCCAGTGGTACGGGATTATCCCGATGTGTTTCCAGCTGATCTTCCGGGCATGCCGCCCGATAGAGACATTGATTTTGGCATTGATTTGTTGCCGGGCACTCAGCCCAGTTCCATTCCTCCTTACCATATGGCTCCTCCTGAGTTGAAGGAGTTGAAGGATCAGTTACAAGAATTTCTTGATAAGGGTTATATTCGACCCAGTGTTTCACCTTGGGGTGCTCCTGTCTTATTTGTGAAAAAGAAAAATAGTTCTATGAGCATGTGTATTGATTATCGCCAGCTGAGTAGGGTTATAGTAAAGAACCGTTATCCCTTTCCTAGTATTGATGATTTATTTGATCAGCTTCAGGGAGCACATGTATTTTCTAATATTGATTTGCGCTCAGGTTACCATGAGTTGAAGATTCGAGAGCTGGATATCCTGAAGACTGCTTTCAGGACTCCGTATGGCCATTATGAGTTTCTAGTTATGTCATTTGGGCTGACTAATGCCCCCGCAGCATTTATGCATTTGATGCACAGTGTATTCAGTCCATATCTCGACTCGTTCGTCATTGTTTTCATAGATGATATTCTTGATTACTCCCGGAGTCAGGAAGATCATGAGCAGCACCTGAGGTCAGTGCTTCAGACATTGAGAAGGAAGAAATTGTATGCTAAGTTTTCAAAATGTGAGTTCCGGTTGAGTTTTGTGGCATTATTAGGCCACGTGGTATCGAGTGAGGGCATTCGGGTGGATCCGAAGAAGGTAGAGGTCGTGCAGAGTTGGCCTAGACCGTCCTCGGTTACAGAGATTCGCAGTTTCCTTGGCTTGGCGGGTTACTACCGCCGTTTTGTGGAGGGATTTTCATCGATTGCAGCTCTTATGACTAGATTTACCTAGAAGGGTGCTCCATTTCAGTGGACAGAGGAGTGTGAGGCGAGCATTCAGAAGCTCAAGACAGCTTTGACTACATCCCCAATCTTGATATTGCCTACTGGTTCGAGGTCTTATATAGTTTATTGTGATGCCTCACGAGTTGGCCTTGGAGCGGTGTTGATGTAGGACGGTAGGGTGATTGCCTACGCGTCCAGACAGTTGAAGATACATGAGAAGAATTACCCTGTCCATGACCTTGAGTTAGCTGCCATGGTTCATGCCTTGAAGATCTAGCATCATTATTTGTACGATGTGCCTTGTGAGATTTATATTGACCACCAGAGTTTGCAGCACATATTCAGGCAGAAGGATCTAAATTTGCGCCAGCGCAGATGGTTAGAGTTGCTAAAGGACTATGACATCACTATATTATATCACCCTGGGAAGGCCAATGTGGTGGCCGATGCCTTGAGTCGCCGGGCGGAGAGTTTGGGGAGCTTGGCATATCTTCATGCAGCTGAGAGGCCTTTAGCCTTGGATGTTCAGTCCTTAGCCAGTCAGTTCATGAGATTGGATCTTTCTGAGCCTTTCCGGGTATTGGCTTGTGTGGTTTCTCGGTCTTCCTTATTCGACCGTATCAGGGAGCGGCAGTATGATGATCCTCATTTACTTGTCCTCAGGGACACGGTCCAGAACGATGATGCCAGAGATGTGACCACTGGAGATGACGGGGTATTGAGGATGCAGGGCCGGATTTGTGTGCCTAATGTTGATGGGCTTCGGGAGTTGATTTTGGCAGAGGCCCATAGTTCGTGGTATTCCATCCATCCGGGTACTGCGAAGATGTATTAGGATTTGAGGCAGCATTATTGGTGGCGAAGGATGAAGAAGGTTATAGTAGAGTTTGTTGCCAGGTGCCTCAATTGTCAGCAGGTCAAATGTGAGCATCAGAGACCGGGAGGGTTACTTCAGCGGATTGAGCTTCCAGAGTGGAAGTGGAAGCGGATCACCACGGAATTTGTGGTTGGACTTCCTCGGACTTTAAGGAAGCATGATGCTATTTGGGTGATTGTTGATCGGCTGACCAAATCAGCCCATTTCATTCCGGTACTGACTACTTATTCATCGGAGTGGTTCGCAGAGATATATATTCGGGAGATTGTTCGTCTGCATGGTATTCCAGTTTCTATTATTTCAGACAGAGGTACTCAGTTTACTTCGTAGTTCTGGAGAGCCGTTCAGTAGGACTTAGGTACCAGGGTGGAGTTGAGCACAACATTTCACCCCCAGACGGACGGACAGTCCGAGCAAACTATTGAGATTCTTGAGGATATGCTCTGTGCATGTGTGATTGAGTTTAGAGGGTCATGGGATCAGTTCCTTCCATTGGCAGAGTTTGCTTACAACAACAGTTATCAATCCAGCATTCAGATGGCACCGTATGAGGCTTTATATGGTAGGAGGTGCAGATCCCTGGTGGGTTTGTTCGAGCCGGGTGAGGCCAGGCTATTGGGCACAAAGTTGGTTTTGGATGCATTGGAGAAGTTCAAGGTGATTCACGATAGACTCCGTACAGCCCCGTCCAGACAGAAGAGTTACGCAGACCAGAAGGTTCGTGATGTTTCATATATGGTCGGAGAGCGGGTTCTGCTTCGGGTTTCGGCTACGAAGGGCGTTATGAGATTTGGGAAGAAAGGGAAGTTGAGTCCGAGGTTTATTAGACCTTTTGAGATATTGAGGCGTGTTGGGGAGGTTTCTTATGAGCTTGCTTTACCTCCCAGCTTGGTAGGAGTTCATCCGGTATTTCATGTTTCGATGCTCCGGAGGTATCACGGTGACCCGTCCCATGTCTTGGATTTCAGCTCAGTCAATTTGAACAAGGATCTATCATATATTGAGGAGCTTGTAGCTATATTGAACAGGCAGGTCAGGAAGCTCAGGTCGAAGAACATTACTTCAGTAAAGGTTCAGTGGAGGGTTCAGCCGTCCGAGGAGGCGACCTGGGAGACCGAGCAGGATATGCGCAGTTGTTACCCTCATCTTTTCACTACTTCAGGTATGTCTTGATGATCGTTCGAGGACGAACGAATTTTTAAGTGTAGGAGGATGTGACGACCCGGTCGGTCATCTTAAGAATTAAATCCCCGATCCCCTGTTAATTGTTCTCCCCAAGTCTATTTCTGCTTAATTGAAATGTCGGGACGTTCGATTTTAAGTTTCGGAGAGTTTTGGGATATTTAGTCCCTAAATGAGAGCTTAAGTGTTGGAAAGTTTCCCGTAGTCGGAGCAGTGTGAATACGTCCTCGAAATGAAAATTCGATGGTTTCGTTAGCTCCGTTGGGTGATTTCGGGGTTGGGAGCGTCTTAAGAATGTATTTTGGAAGTCTGTAGCTCATTTAGGCTTGAATGCCGAAGTTTGAATTTTTGGAGTTTCCGGTCCGATAGTGAATTTTTGATCCGAGGGTCGGAATGGAATTCCAAAAGTTGCAGTAGTTCCGTCATGTCATTTGGGATGTGTGTGCAAAAATTGAGGTCATTCGGATGAGTTTAGACGTGTTTCAGCGTCGGATGTGAATTCGGATTTTTCTTAAGTTTCTAGGCTTGAATCTATGCATAATTGATGTTTTTGATGTTATGGGACGTGTTTTTAAGGTTCGACCCAGTTCAAATGAGGTGTTAGGGTTGGTTGGTGGTTTTGGTTGAGGTCCCAGGGGCCTCGGGGTTGTTTCGGATGCTTAACGGGTGAGAATTGGTCTTTCTTGCTGCTAAACCAGACACCTTCTGGTGTCTTCGCACCTGCAAAGGTTTTTCCGCAGGTGCGGCCTCGCAGGAGTGGTGGCATGGATCGCAGGTGCGATAGGGGAGCCTTGGCCCAGTGGTCGCAGGTGTGACCTGGGTTCCGCAGGTGCGGGACCGCAGGTGCGACCAATGCGATCGCAGGTGCGGCCCCTGTGCATTTAAGTGACTTCCGCACCTGCGATGCTTTTTCCACAGGTGCGGTATCGCAAGTGCGAATTTAGGCACCACAGGTGCGAAAATCCCTGTTAATATTCCAAAAATCCGAGGGTTTTGCCATTTTTCACAATTTTAGAGTTTGGAGCTCAAGATTTGGCGATTTTCCAGGGATTTCAAGGAGAAGGATCATAGGTAAAATTTCCTAATCCTAATTCATTTTTAGACCATTTATTCCCGTTGTTTTCTTTAGTTTAAATATAAAAAATGGGGGAAAATCATAGGAAGGGAAGAAATGTTCCCAATCCGAAATTTTGGAAAATTGTGGGGTTTTTGGCATCGGGTTTAGATTGTTTCTGGTTAAACGAGTTCGTGAGTGAATGGGTGTCCGAAAAATATAACTTTTACCTGATTCCGAGTCGTGGGCCCGAGAGGTGTTTTGGTCATTTTACATAATTTTGTGCTTTAGCTTGAATTAAATAGTAGAATCGGTTTCTTGAGATGTTAATTATGATATGTAATTTAATTTTATAGATTTGGGCCATTTGGAGTCGGATACTCGTGGCAAAAGTGTGATTTCAAGTTGGTTTTGAGCCAGTTCGGGGTAAGTGGCTTGTCTAACTTTGTGTGGGGGACCTTTCCCCTTAGGTTGTCATATTTGGTAATTGAATGCCTCGTACGTGAGGTGACGAGCGCGTACTTGTGCAAATTGTTGAAAATCCAGTTTTACTTTAAATAGTTAGACTGAGTTTCTCTCCTACCTGTTTTATTCTATTTGCAATTATAGCATATGTTAGCTTAGAAGATCATGCCTAGTTGCCTAAATTGCCTATCTGCTTAAATTTCTTTAATTGTACTACGTGAAGCATGCTAGGCTAGAATTACTTGTTACCTTGTATTTTTGCACTATAAATCCGAATGTTTTCTTGTTGTGGCTGGATGTTTATTTTGGGACTGCGGGTTAGATTCCCGATAGATCCCCCTGCACATTTACTTTGGGACTGCGGGTTAGATTCCCGATAGATCCCCCTGCACATTTAATTTGGGACTGCGGGTTCGATTCCCGATAGATACCCCTGCACATTGATAGCTGGACTACGGGACGGTATCTCGGGAGTTCCACTGGACATATGAGGAAAGGACTACGGGACGGTATCCCGGGAGATCCTTCGGATATCCATATGATGGACTACGGGACGGTATCCCAGGAGATCCTTCGGATATACATATGATGGACTAAGGGACGGTATCCCGGGAGATCCACTGGATAGCTGAGGAAAGGACTACGGGACGGTATCCCGGGAGATCCTTCGGATATCCATATGATGGACTACGGGACGGTATCCCAGGAGATCCTTCGGATATACATATGATGGACTAAGGGACGGTATCCCGGGAGATCCACTGGATAGCTGAGGAAAGGACTACGGGACGGTATCCCGGGAGATCCTTCGGATATCCATATGATGGACTACGGGACGGTATCCCGAGAGATCCTTCGGATATACATATGATGGACTACGGGACGATATCCCGAGAGATCCTTCGAATATATATATGATGGACTACGGGACGATATCCCGAGAGATTCACCGGACATTGAGAAATGAATTACAGGACGGTATACTGGGAGATCCTCATTGTTACCATTCTTATTGTGCTATACATATTCTGGGTTTACTCTATTCTCGTGTTTAGTCATTGCCTTGTTTGACCTGTCTTATTGCACCGCTGTACTCATTATTACCGCCTGTTTTCATACTGTAGATCCCTATTATATTGTTTGATATCAGTAGGGCCCTGACCTTCCTCGTCACTACCCGGCTGAGGTTAGGCTTGGCACTTACTGAGTACCATTGTGGTGTACTCATGCCCTTTTCTGCGCATGTTTTTCATGTGCAGATCCAGGTACCTCCACTCAGGCGCACTATCCCCGAGGTTGAGAAATACAGCAGAGACTTCGAGGTATATCTGTTGCGTCCGCAGACCAGGAGTCTCTATCTTATTCCAGTTTTTGTGAAAATTTTATCCCTCCTTTCATTTGTATAGATATTCTGGAGTTAAAGCAGTGTATTATATTCTCTTAGCCTGTGGTTCCCGTGAGTTTCCGGGTTTTGGGGTTATGTTGTAGACTTCCACATTATTTTGGGTTGTATATGCCAAGTGGCTTTTATATACAGTCTTCATTTTTGATTGTTTAGCTTTCTTTTACTTAATTACTCCACATTATGTTGTTATTCTGCATTGCTAGGCTTACCTATTTATAGGGACTAGGTGTCGTCTCGACATCTTCACGGAGGGAGAATTGGGGTCGTGACAGTACATTAAGGTCATACGTATCGGCCATTGGCAACTAAGTAATCTCACCGACTAAGGTTGTAGTATCCATATGACCTATGATAATTACATCGATCGTTGCGATTCATAGTAATTTAATAGACGTTTATACAATTTTGTACATTAAGGTCATACGTATCGGCCATTGGCAACTAAGAAATCCCACCGACTAAGGTTGTCATATGACCAATGATAATTACATTGATCGTTGCGATTCATAGTAATTTAATAGCCCTTTATATAATTTGGTACACTAAGGTCATACGTTTCGGCCATTGGCAACTAAGTAATCCCACCGACTAAGGTTGTAGTAGTCATATGACCTATGATAATTACATCGATCGTTCCGATTCATAGTAATATAATAGTCGTTTATATAGTTTCATAAATTAAGGTTATACATATCGACCAATTGCAACTAAGTAATCTCTCCGACTAAGGTTATAGTAGTCATATGACCTATGATAACTACGTCGATCGTTCCGATTCATAGTAATATAATAGCCGTTTATATAATTTCGTACATTAAGGTCATACGTATCGGCCAATGGCAACTAAGTACTTTCACCGACTAAGGTTGTAGTAGTCATATGACCTATGATAATTACATCGATCGTTTCGATTCATAGTAATTTAATATTCGTTTATATAGTTTCGTACATAAAGGTCATACATATCGGCCAATAGCAACTAAGTAATTCCACCGACTAAGGTTGTAGTAGTCATATGACCTATGATAATTACATCGATCGTTTCGATTCATAGTAATTGAATATTCGTTTATATAGTTTCGTACATAAAGGTCATACATATCGGCCAATAGCAACTAAGTAATTCCACCGACTAAGGTTGTAGTAGTCATATGACCTATGATAATTACATTATTGTTGCGATTCATAGTAATTTAATAGCCATTTATATAGTTTCATACATTAAGGTCATACGTATCGGCCAATGGCAACTAAGTAATTCCACCGACTAAGGTTGTAGTAGTCATATGACTTATGATAATTACATCGATCGTTGCGATTCATAGTAATTTAATATCCGTTTATATAATTTTGTACATTAAGGTCATATGTATCGGCCAATGGCGACTAAGTAATTCCACCGACTAAGGTTGTAATAGTCATATGACCTATGATAATTATATCGATCGTTGTGATTCATAGTAATTTAATAGACATTTATATAATTTCGTACATTAAGGTCATACGTATCGGCCAATGGCAACTAAGTAATTCCATTTGTAGTAGTCATATGACCTATGATAATTATATCGATCGTTGCGATTCATAGTAATTTAATAGTTGTTTATATAATTTCGTACATTAAGGTTATACGTATCGGCCATTGGCAACTAATTAATCCCACAAACTAAGGTTGTAGTAGTCATATGACCTATGATAATTACATCGATCGTTGCGATTCATAGTAATTTAATAGCCGTTTATATAGTTTTTGTAACGAGCCGACCGGTCGTTTTGAGAAATTAAGCTCCGTTTAGCAGCATAAGGTCTAGAACAGCTTCGAAATATGAGTATCGACTTGCGTGCATGGTGGAATTCGGCTTTCGGATGGTTTAGAGTCAAATTGGAAGAAGGAACCTTGTTTTGGAAGTTTGAACGGTGAAAAGTTGACTGCAATTGGACTTTTGGGTAAACGACCTTGGAATGGGTCGTGGTCGATCTCAACAGCTTCGTATGGTGATTTTAGACTTAGGCGCGTGTTCGGAATGCATTTTGGAAGTCCGTAGCTCATTTAGGCTTAAAATGCCGAAGTTTGAATTTTTTAAGTTCTAGTCCGATAGTGATTTTCTGATCCGAGGGTCGGAATGGAATTTCAGAAGTTGGAGCAGCTCCTTTATGTCATTGTGGACTTGTCTGCAAAATTTGAGGTCATTCGGATGAGTTTAGACGTGTTTCGGCGTCGGATGTGAATTCTAGAATTTATCTAAGTTCCTAGGCTTCAATCTATGCGTAATCGATGTTTTGATGTTATGAGACGTGTTTTTAAGGCTCGACCTAGTTCAAATAAGGTGTTAAGGTTGGTTGGTAGTTTTGGTTGAGGTCCCGGGGGCCTCGGCGTTGTTTCGGGTGCTTAACAGGTGAAATTGGGGACATGGAAATTGCTGAACCAGACCTCTTCTGGTGTCTTCGCACCTTCGAAGGTTTTTCCGCAGGTGCGGCCTCGCAGGCGCGATGGCCTTGATCGCAGGTGCGATAGTGGATTCTTGGGCCAGTGGTCGCATGTGAGACCTGAGTTCCATAGGTGTGGGACCGCAGGCGCGACCAAACGACCGCATGTGCGGCCCCAGTGCAATGTAAGTGACTTCCGCACCTGTGATGCTTTTTTCGTAGGTGCGCTACCGCAAGTGCGGTGATCGAGTCCGCAGGTGCGAGATTTCTGTGTGATTTATTCCAAAATCCGATAGTTCATCTCATTATTCTAAAACTCGGGTGAGGGCTCAAGAATTGGCGATTTTATGTGGGTTTTGAAGAAGAGGATCATAGGTAATATTTTCTAATCCTAATTCATTATTAGACCATTAATTCCTGTTGTTTTCTTTAGTTTAATTATCAAAAATGGGGGAAAACCATAGGAAAGGGTTAAGATTTTTCCAACCCGAAATTCTGAAAAATTATGGGGTTTGGCATCGGATTTCGATTGTTTTTGGTTGAGTGAGTTCATGAGTGAATGGGTGTCCGGGAAATATAACTTTTACCCGATTCCGAGACGTGGGTCCGAGGGGCGTTTTGGTCATTTTTTCCTAATTTCGCGCCTTAGCTTAGAATTAAATAGTAGAATCAATTGCTTGAGATGTTATTTACGATATGTAACTGAATTGTATAGATATTGGGCCATTTGGAGTCGGATACTCGTGGCGAGAACGTGGTTTCTAGTTGATTTTGAGCCGGTTCGAGGTAAGTATCTTGCCTAACCTTGTGTGGGGGACTTCCCCTTAGGATTTGAGTCTTCTCTATTGATTGTATTCCTTGTTCGTGAGGTGACGAGTGCGTGCTCGGATTTACTTGTGGAAATTTGCCCTTATTAGGTTCTTAGCTCCTTGTAACTACTGAGTATGAAGTTGTTTTGATATGATTGAGTTCCCTGTTATTAGTTTCACCTCTACATGTGTTTACTTGGAAATTAATTGCCCTTTTTGTTTATTCTGGTTGCGTAATTGACTGTTGCTTTGTTTAACTGAAAACCCCTACCCTTCTATAGTCGCGTTACCTTCATAACTGCTTGTCTCTATTCGGAAATCATTAGGATCTCTCACGTAATTAATTTGTCTTAATAGAGGTTACGGTTATCTTTCTTCGGCTCATCCTTACTTGAAAACATTGTATATTCATCGTATCTTGCCCAACCGTAAAAGAAGTTAGACATCCTATGTTTAGTTGATAATTCCTTATTTGAAATTATTTGATTCATGTTAACTTCCTTGTTGTTAAACTACGTAGTATGAAATTGTTGGTTCATATTATTCTCCCTTGTTGAGTTGTTCTTATTACCCTTTGTATTCTCTGTTATGGTTACTCCTCGTGAACTAGTTGTATCATCTCCTGGTGAACGGAGGCACCTGATTTGATTTCCTTGTGTTGTTCTTGTAAACATTGTCATTTGTTGTGTTGTACTTATTGATATTGTGATGCACGAGGTTTCTGTCGTGCTAGTATTGATATTGTGATGCAAGAGGTTTCTGTCGTGCTAGTATTGATATTGTGATGCACGAGGTTTTTACCGTGCTAGTGTTAATATTGTGATGCACGAGGTTTTTGCCGTGCTAGTATTGATATTGTGATGCACGAGGTTTCTGTCGTGCTAGTATTGATATTGTGATGCACGAGGTTTCTGCCGTGCTAGTATTGATATCGTGATGCACGAGGTTTCTGCCGTGCAGTTGTTGATATTGTGAAGTACGAGGTTTCTGTCGTGCTATTGTTGATATTGATGTATTGCACATGCGGCGTAATAAGGCGGGATATGTTTATATGCTAATGTATGGGTTGCGCATGTGGCGGAATAAGGTGGGAACATTATGATGCACGTGAGGCGGAATAAGGTGGGACTTATTATATTGTTATTTGCACACGTGGCGAAATAAGGTGGGCTATGTCAGGGGTTAGTTGTAAAGAATTGTGACGGCCTGTGGAGGCATTCCTATGTTGTGTAATACTGTTATTGTGGGATGATTACATATTGTTATTGTGGGTTGCTTACCTGTATGAGCCATATCTCTTGGGAGTTGTGAGGAACCATCGTACGTGCAGTTCGTTCTCCTTTTTATGTTACTAGTTGGTAGAATTCTTGTTAAAACACTTTCACAAGCATACACGTAGTTGAACACTCCTATTAGAGGTGAATTCCTCCTGATTTGCTAAGGGTGGAGGTACGCCCTCGTTTATTCATCATATATGTGAGATTGGCCCTTGTTAGCCGGTTAGTTGACAGTATGACTGAGAGACTGATGGGGCACAGGATGCCAAGTGTTAGATTTCCAATGCTGGGGTTTCGGGAGTTGTGGTTGTCCGAGATTTTGTAAGATTGTGGAGAAAGTTGAGTGAGACCTTATGTGAGCATCATTGTAGGCTACGAGTTACTGATTTGTTTTCCCTTACTGTGTTGTGACCTTGGGATTTGGATTGTGATTTTGCCGTCATTACGTATCATCATTTATCATTTTCTCGTTGTTGCTTGTTGTTCCTTCCCCTTTATGGTTAATTATATCATTAATGTTCTCTTCGTGCAGCCTTTACATATTTATATGTCATTTCTGTTGTACCTATGATTATACTGTTTATTTGACCAGTAGGTGTCTCGACTGTCCCTCGTCACTACTCCACCGAGGTTAGTCTTGATACTTACTGGGAACCGTCGTGGTGTGCTCATGATACTCTTCTGCACATTTTTGTTGTGCAGATACAGGTACTCCTATTCAGTTCTGTCAGCCTTGGAAGAAGGCGTTTCTACAGAGACTTCGAGGTATATCTGCTACGTCCGCAGACCGAAGAGTCACTTTCTATCTTCTGTAATAAGTGTAGCCTTTCAGTATTCTTCCTTTGTTTAGACATTCTTGAGTTAGAGCTTCTTATGTATCCCTTATCTTGTGATTTGTGAGATTCCGGGTTTTGGGGATTGTATTGGCTTTCGAGAGCTGTTATTGTATGTGTCGAGAGGCACCTTAAACGCTGTTTTATTTTACTAGTTAAGTTTTAATTACTTTCTTCCGCAATTATAGTTTATCTTCCGCATTGTTAGG
Source organism: Nicotiana paniculata (assembly GCA_005239505.1). Classification (NCBI taxonomy): domain Eukaryota; kingdom Viridiplantae; phylum Streptophyta; class Magnoliopsida; order Solanales; family Solanaceae; genus Nicotiana; species Nicotiana paniculata. The sequence continues at coordinate 58,216 of ML360666.1, forward strand.
CTTACCTAGTTGTAGGGACTAGGTGCCATCACGACATGTTCACGGAGGGCGGATTGGGGTCGTGACAAGTTGGTATCAGAGCACTAGGTTCATAAGAGTCACAGATCACAAGCTGGTTTATTAGAGTCTCGTGGATCGGTACGGAGACGTCTGTACTTAGCTACGAGAGGCTATGTAACCATTAGGAAAATTCCACTTCATTTGATTTCCCTGTCGTGCGAGATTTTGACATTTGCAATCCTAAACCCTTGTCTTCTACTCTCTCACAAATGGTGAGGACACGTACTACCCGAGGAGATCAGGCACCCGCGCCCCCTGCTGCAACCGTCGGAGGTTAGGGCCAGGGTAGAGATCGAGGACGCGCACGTGGTGCAGCGAGAGCACATGCGCGAGTGGCCGCCGAGGTACCACCAGCAGATCCAGCCGGAGTCCAGGCACCTGACACGCCTACTGCTACTACTACTCCAGCCCTTCAGGAGACTTTGGCACAGTTCATGAGCATGTACACTACATTGGCTCAAGCAGGGTTGCTTCCCTTTGCTGCAGCCACATCCCAAGCCGGGGGAGGAGCACAGACTCTCGCCGCCCGCACTCCTGAGAAGCGAGCGCATGTTGAGCAGGTCCCTGAGATTATCCTTGCACCGCCTGCAGCACCAGTTTGGCCCGAGGGCATGGCAGCGGCTTCTGAGCAGGAGCAGATGAGACTAGAGAGGTTCAAGAAGTATGATCCTCCGGTATTCAGTGGATTAGCGTCAGACGATGCCTTGGGGTTTCTTGATGAGTGTTACCGCATTCTCCGTACTATGGGTATCTCTAGATTGAGTGGGGTTTCTTTTACTACTTTCCAGCTTCGAGGAGCCACCTATGATTGGTGGCGCACATATGAGTTAGACAGCCCAGACGAGGCAGCTTCACTGACTTGGACCCAGTTTTCAGATATGTTCCTGAGAGAGTTTGTTCCTCAGAGCCTCAAGGATGCATGGCGCGCAGAGTTTGAGCATTTGCGCCAGGGTGCTATGACCGTCTCAGAGTATGCTGTCCGTTACACCAGTTTGGCTAGACATGCCTCAACCTTGGTTTCTACTGTTCACGAGAAATTTCGCCGGTTCATTGAGGGGATTATTCCCAGCATCAGATCCAGTATGGCTCGTGAGTTGGAGATGGATATTCCATATCATCGGGTGGTGAACATTGCTAGGAGGATAGAGGGTATGCATGCTAGAGAGAGAGAGGACAGGCAGGCTCACGAGAGAGAGAGAAGACAAGATCGGGAGAGAGAGTCTGAGGAGGCGAGGAGGCCTCGTAGACCGGGGAGATATGTTGGTCCATATTTTCGAGGCAGGGTGCATCATGGTAGAGATTTTGCGGGTCAGCCAGTCCAGTTCGTGCTTCAGGCTTTGCATGGTGACTCAGGTGTTCATGGGTCTCGGAGTACCCGTATCGTACAGTTTCCACCGCCTCGTCAGCAGAGGGGGTTCTTTGAGTGTGGAGATACTAGCCATATGGTGAGAGATTGTCCCAGACTTCAGTCCGATGTGTCGCAGCGAGGTATTCAGGCAGGTAGAGGGCGCTCAAGAGGGGGAGGCCCAGCTCGTTGATGTGTTTACATAGTAGGTTTGAGGCCGGTGCGCCAGTTAAATGTCATTCAGGTATGGACTCGGTTTGTTATAGAGGGGAACTACTTGTAGTTCCTCACAGTTCTACTTATCAGGGTGAGCACCCTTCTTTGTTGTCCCACTTATGGGCATGTTTCATGATTTGTACTCTGTTTATGTGATTATCCTATTGGGAGGTTCTATGAGTGATAGCCTTATCTATCGTCTGTTTCTAGCTGTTGTCGAGAGTTATGAGGCTAGTAGTAAATTCATGTTTCCTGTTTTGGTAGGTTTGATGTGATTTCTGAGTATTCTTGGTTACGAGCTGTGATTTCTATGCTCCATCGGTGTGGGAGCCAATCTGTGTTGTGAGTTGTAGACGGAATTGATCTAGTGTGAGTCTTTAGATGGGCTGATGTATGCCCTACTTGTGATTCAGTGTTGAGGGCAGGACCCTCGTGATTTCAGGTGATTTGATATGTTGAGACCGGGCTGTGTACCGCGATGAGGGTTAAATCAGTATAAGATCCTTGTGAGTCATTTGTATACTATCATTCTTTCTTGTTAGATGTTTTGTAGATTTTGTGTTTTGTAGATTGTGCTAGTTTGACTTGTTTGATAGTTTCCCTTATGTATTTCCTTTCCCATACCCAGTCATTTTCGTTCTATGCTTCGCGAGGTTTAGCTTATGGGGCGTGTGCCCGCTGGTATTATCTGAGGTGAGGTTATTCAGGTGTTTTGTTATATGGTTTTTGTATTTATTGTATCATCGCCAGTGTTATGGAGGTTTGAAAAGAGTTCCTATTGAATATGAGGCTTATGGCCGATACAGATTTGATCTCAGGCAAGTATTGCTATCAGAAATGTTCTTGTGAGCCTATGTGTAGTGTGTCATGTTGTGTGGTTGTACCCTGTGTGTGTGGCATGAATTGAACAGCTGGTTAAGACTGATACCGAATATGGATTTAGAATCGGGTCTTTTGGGAACGGATGGAAGGTGAGAATTCTGGCTTGAAGGCTTATTAGTATTGCTAGATAGGCTAAATTTCAGTTGAGATGGTGTTTTCAGGCTTAAGTGGATCGGGGTGATGTGGGATCACCCGCGGGTGTATGTTGGAAATGCGCACTCAGTGACTTGAGGACTTCGAGGTGATCCTAGCACGTTCGAGGACGAACGTTGGTTTTAAGAGGGGGAGGATGTAACGACCCGACCTATCGTTTTGAGAAATTAAGCTCCGTTTAGCGGCATAAGGTCTGGAACAGCTTCAAAATATGAGTATCGACTTGTGTGCATGGTGGAATTCGGCTTTCGGATGGTTTAGAGTCAAATTGGAAGAAGGAACCTTGTTTTGGAAGTTTAAACAGTGAAAAGTTGACCGAATTGGACTTTTGGGTAAACGACCTCGGAATGGGTCGTGGTCGATCTCAATAGCTTCGTATGGTGATTTTAGACTTAGGCGCGTGTTCGGAATGCATTTTGGAAGTCTGTAACTCATTTAGGCTTGAAATGCTGAAGTTTGAATTTTTGAAGTTCTAGTCCGGTAGTGAGTTTCTGATCCGAGGGTCGGAATGGAAGTCAGAAGTTGGAGCAGCTCCGTTATGTCATTGTGGACTTGTCTGCAATATTTGAGGTCATTCGGATGAGTTTAGACGTGTTTCGGCGTCGGATGTGAATTCTAGAATTTTCCTAAGTTCCTAGGCTTGAATCTATGCGTAATCGATGTTTTGATGTTACGAGACGTGTTTTTAAGGCTCGACCTAGTTCAAATAAGGTGTTAAGGTTGATTGGTGGTTTTTGTTGAGGTCCCGGGGGCCTCGGGGTTGTTTCGGGTGCTTAATGGGTGAAATTGGGGACTTGGAAACTGTTGAACCAGACCTCTTTTGGTGTCTTCGCACCTGCGAAGGTTTTTCCGCAGGTGCGGCCTCGCAGGCGCGATGGCCTTGATTGCAGGTGCGATAGTAGAGTCTTGGGCCAGTGGTCGCAAGTGCGACCTGGGTTTCGCAGGTGCGGGACCGCAGGCGCGACCAAACGACCGCAGGTGCGGCCCCAGTGCAATGTAAGTGACTTCCTCACCTGCGATGCTTTTTCCGCAGGTGAGCTACCGCAAGTGCGGTGATCGAGTCCGCATGTGCGAGATTTCTTTGTGATTTACTCCAAAATTCAAGAGTTCATCTCATTATTCTAAAAATCGGGTGAGGGCTCAAGAATTGGCTATTTTCTGTGGGTTTTGAAGAGGAGGATTATAGGTAAGATTTTCTAATCCTAATTCATTGTTAGACCATTAATTCCCGTTTTTTTCTTTAGTTTAATTATCAAAAATGAGGGAAAAACCATAGGAAAGGGTTAAGATTTTTCCAACCCGAAATTCTGAAAACTTATGGGGTTTGGCATCGGATTTCGATTGTTTTTGGTTGAGTGAGTTCATGAGTGAATGGGTGTCCGGGAAATATAACTTTTACCTGATTCCGAGACGTGGGTCCGAGGGGCGTTTTGGTCATTTTTTCCTAATTTTGTGCCTTAGCTTAGAATTAAATAGTAGAATCAATTGCTTGAGATGTTATTTACGATATGTAACTGAATTGTATAGATATTGGGCCATTAGGAGTCGGATACTCGTCGCGAGAACGTGGTTTCTAGTTGATTTTGAGCCGGTTCGAGGTAAGTATCTTGCCTAACCTTGTGTGGGGGACTTCCCCTTAGGATTTGAGTCTTCTCTATTGATTGTATTCCTTGTTCGTGAGGTGACGAGTGCGTTTTCGGATTTACTGGTGGAAATTTGCCCTTATTAGGTTCTTAGCTCCTTGTAACTACTGAGTATGAAGTTGTTTGATATGATTGAGTTCCCTGTTATTAGTTTCACCTCTACATGTGTTTACTTGGAAATCATTTGCCCTTTTTGTCTATTCTGGTGCATAATTGAATCTTGCTTTGTTTAACTGAAAACCCCTACCCTTCTATAGTCGCGTTACCTTCATAACGACTTGTCTCTATTCGAAAATAATTAGGATCTCTCACGTAATTAATTGGTCTTAATAGAGTTTACGGTTATCTTTCTTCGGCTCATCCTTACTTGAAAACATTGTATATTCTTCGTATCTTGCCCAACCGTAAGAAGTTAGATATCCTATGTTTAGTTGATAATTCCTTATTTAAAATTATTTGATTCATGTTAACTTCCTTGTTGTTGAACTACGTAGTATGAAATTGTTGGTTCATATTATTCTCCCTTGTTGAGGTTTTCTTATTACGCTTAGTATTCTCTGTTATGGTTACTCCTCGTGAACTAGTTGTACCGTCTCCTGGTGAACGGAGACACCTGAGTTGATTTCCTTGTGTTGTTCTTGTAAACATTGTCATTTGTTTTGTTGCACTTGTTGATATTGTGATGCACGAGGTTTCTGTTGTGCTAGTATTGATATTGTGATGCACGAGGTTTATGCCGTGCTAGTATTGATATCGTGATGCACGAGGTTTCTGCCCTGCTAGTCTTGATATTGTGATGCACGAGGTTTCTACCGTGCTAGTATTGATATCGTGATGCACGAGGTTTCTGCCGTGCGGTTGTTGATATTGTGAAGCATGAGGTTTCTGCCGTGCGGTTGTTGATATTGATGTATTGCACATGCGGCGTAATAAATCGGGATATGTTTATATGCTAATATGTGGGTTGCGCATGTGGCGGAATAAGGTGAGAACATTATGATGCACGTGAGGCGGAATAAGGTGGGACTTATTATATTGTTATTTGCACACGTGGCGAAATAAGGCGGGCTATGTCAGGGGTTAGTTGTAAAGAATTGTGACGGCCTGTGGAGGCATTCCTATGTTGTGTAATATTGTTATTGTGGGTTGCTTACCTATTGTTATTGTGGGTTACTTACCTATTGTTATTGTGGGTTGCTTACCTGTATGAGCCCTATCGCTTGGGAGTTGTGAGGAACCATCGTACGTGCAGCTCGTTCTCCTTTTTATGTTACTAGTTGGTAGAATTCTTGTTAAAACACTTGCACAAGCATACACGTAGTTGAACACTCCCATTAGAGGTTAATTCCTCGTTATTTGCTAAGGGTGGAGGTACGCCCTCGTTTATCCATCATATATGTGAGATTGGCCCTAGTTAGCCAGTTAGTTGTCAGTATGACTGAGAGACTGATGGGGCACAGGATGCCAAGTGTTAGATTTCTGATGCTCGGGTTTTGGGAGTTGTGGTTGTCCGAGATTTGGTAAGATTGTGGAGAAAGTTGAGTGAGACCTTATGTGAGCATCATTGTAGGCTACGAGTTTATGATTTGTTTTCCCTTACTGTGGTGTGACCTTGGGATTTGGATTTTGATTTTGCCATCATTACGTATCATCATTTATCATTTTCTCGTTGTTGCTTGTTGTTCCTTCTCCCTTATGGTGAATTATAGCATTAATGTTCTCTTCGTGCAGCCTTTACATATTTATATGTCATTTCTATTTTACCTATGATTATACTGTTTATTTGACCAGTAGGTGTCTCGACTGTCCCTTGTCACTACTCCACCGAGGTTAGTCTTGATACTTACTGGGCACCGCCGTGGTGTGCTCATGCTACACTTCTGCACATTTTTGTTGTGCAGATACAGGTACTCCCATTCAGTTCTGTCAGCCTTGGAAGAAGCCGTTTCTACAGAGACTTCGAGGTATATCTGCTACGTTCGCAAACCGAAGACTCACTTTCTATCTTCTATAATAGGTGTATCCTTTCAGTATTCTTCCTTTGTTTAGTCATTCTTGAGTTAGAGCTTCTTATGTATCTCTTAGCTTGTGATTTGTGAGATTCCAGGTTTTGGGGATTGTATTGGCTTTCGAGAGTTGTTATTGTATGTGCCGAGTGGCACCTTAAAAGTTGTTTTATTTTACTAGTTTAGTTTTAGTTACTTTCTTCCGCAATTATAGTTTATCTTCCGCATTGTTAGGCTTACCTAGTTGTAGGGACTAGGTGCCGTCACAACATGTTCACGGAGGGCGAATTGGGGTCGTGACAGTTTCATACATTAAGGTCATACGTATCGGCCAATGGAAACTAAGTAATTCCACCGACTAAGGTTGTAGTACTCATATGACCTATGATAATTACATCGAACGTTGCGATTCATAGTAATGTAATAGCCGTTTATATAATTCTGTATATTAAGGTCATACGTATCGGCATTATTATATAATAGTAAATATATAATTATATATATTTTTGGTTAATCTTAATTATAATAAAGGAAAATCATGATAATAAAAGGAAAATCATATTTTTTGTATTCTAGCTTTTTTATTAGAAGGGAAACAAGATGGCATCTTTGGAGTCAAATGATAAATACAATTTTTGGAGGGAAACAAAGTGAAAAGTAAAAATACATCGTTTGGAGGGAAATTGAAAGTTTTTAATCTTTATATATCTCTTAAACACAAGAACAACATATCTCCAACTCTCTAAGCAAAATAAATACTTTAAACATGAATGTGGACAGATGGTTCGAAGAAGAACTATATCGATGGTTTCGGATGAGAGTGTCCAGATCGTACATTAAGCATGATTATCTGGTTATTTTATTTTTGTTAAATTTTCATGATTTGTTAACTGTTTATTATCCCAACTAGCAATGAATCCTAAACACTGTCTTTACACTATGTTCTTACAGTTTCTTCCAAAGAGTATATGTGGCTATCTTCCTCCTATTTCAGTTAACACAACTCTTTGATGTAATGGGAAGGAGTGGCATGTGACTCTCACAAGTGGTGTTCGTAGAAGACTCGTCAATGGGTGGAAACGATTTGTTGTCGACAATAATATTAAGAAAGGCAATGTTGTTCTCTTTGAACTAGTTCAGGCAACATCAGGGGCTGTGAGCTTCTATGTTCAAGAGCTAGGATTAACTAATGCTTAGCTTGATAATTTCTCATCTTTAGTTTTTTTTTTTTTAATTAATCCAGTCACTATCTTCATAATATTGTTTGTCTTTTTCCATTAATTATTGTTATATTTATTTATTTTAATAAGAATAAACTTAAACCTACCCTAACCCCTAAACCCTAAACCTAAACTTGAACGAACCTAAACCTAAACAAGGATAAAATAATTTTACATGGATTAATCTAGACTTCTAAGATCAAGAATGCTCTATGGCAGAAGTGAAAAAAAAATCCAACATCTGTGAATTGCATGCCACTATATGGAAGAATTTTAAAAAAAATAAAAACCAAAATGTGTATAAGCGGATTGATAAAGACAAGTTCCTATGGCAGAAGTGAAAAAAAATCCAACATCTGTGAATTGCATGCCACTATATGGCAGATTTTAAAAAAAAAAAAAACTAATAATAAATAAAAAAAAAGCCAAAATGTGTATAAGCGGATGGATAAAGACAAGTTTCTATAATTAATTGTAGTCATAGAGGAGAGTAATGGTTGCATGGAGGAGTTTAATGGTGCATAGAAGAGTGAAATCGACTACTAGGGGAAGTATAATGGTTGCATCAATGAGTGCAAGAGGCTACTGGAAAGTGTAATGAATGCATAGAGGAGTGGAAGGGGCTGCTATGATGTGTTATATCCGCATTGAGAACTGTAATAGTTGCATAGGGTCTCTACAAATAGATTAAGTCTATATAATTCTCCCTATATATTTCGGAAATATGGCAGACCTACAAAGCTCAATCAAACTTAAACTTCTACTACAGCTAAGCATAGCTATGGACAGGACTTCCACAAAGAAAGCAGTAATAGAACAACCACTACATGGTTCGCCAGCCAGTCACAACATTCTCTACCAAGATCTGAAGCATAACTTCACTAAGCTGAATCGTGAGGTCAATAAACTGATCGAGAGGGTTGTACGTGATTCAAGTGTTGACTACTTGAAAGGTGTGATTTTGGAAGAGCATCCTCTTACTTCTCTCTATGTTATGCTTGACGATATGCCCGTACCCTCAGTCCAGAATGGTGCCAAGAGCAATTCAGCCATTGTCATCACTAGCGATCTGAATCTGTCTCCAAGACCTCCAAATCTCTTTCAGTTAACCAGAATATCGAGTAGTGGGTGTGTGTGTTTTGTTGGTTGCAAGTTTATCTACCCCCNTTGTTTTCATGTTTTGCTGATGTTATTCTCAATTATCATATTAATCAATGAATTTTTATGTTTTTAATCTTTTTTTCCTTAATAAATCGCGTTTGATTCAAGTTAACAAAACAATCATAATGTCTTCAATATTTCAACTGTTCGTTTTATGCCTAGTGAAATGAACGTAACATTTGTAAAGATTAATTTAAGCCTGTTAAAATTTGTCAATTTTTTTTTCCAGAATTAATATAACACATTGAACTTATGACACCAACCTTGGACAATAGGAAAATGTATTGACAATAAAAATGAAGATAGTTGAGTACTTGAAGATGCAATACTGAACTTCTGAAGATATTTGATGAGTACTTGAAGATATATAATTGATTACTTATGAATCAAAGTAGTACGAATTAAACAGGTGCAAAATGATAACACACTTTGACAAATTAACACTTCCGTTCAATTCATAATACTTTTTTTTATATATATTTGATGAGTACTTGAAGATATATAATTGATTACTTATGAATCAAAGTAGTACGGATTAAAATAGTTGCAAAAAGACAACACTTTGACAAATTAAAACTTCATTTCAATTCATAATACTTTTTTTTATATATATTTGATGAGTACTTGAAGATATATAATTGATTACTTATGAATCAAAGTAGTACGGATTAAAATAGTTGCAAAAAGACAACACTTTGACAAATTAAAACTTCATTTCAATTCATAATACTTTTTTTTAAATGAACAATCAAATGAACATTTTTGAAATCTTCATCCCTACAAACATTCCAGCTAACAACACAGATGACATAGAACTTTCTCTACTGTCACCTTCAACCCCAACATCACTTTCATCAACAAAAGAACTTGAAGATTGTTCTTCACTGGCAACATTTTCTTTTTGGAACTCATTGAATGTTGCTACTTGATGCGAGGCTAGAATTCATGGTTTAACAGGTTATATGCCTTTCATTTTATGTGCGTTAATGATAAAAATACACTTTGTATGTGCATAATGGAGTTTATTTCATGTGTAGGTGCATTGGAGATGGAAATCGAGCTAAATGGATGCAAATACATCAAAAATACGCTTAAGAGTCGAAAAGGAAACACCCGGGCGTTAGCCGGGCATTTGGCCCCTAAAGCCAGGTTGTCCCTGGCGTTAGTGGGGCGTTTGACCCCTAAAGCCAGGCTGACCCTGGTGTTAGGGGGGCGTTTGGGTCCTAACGCCAGGACTGCCCTGGCTTTAAGGGGGCGTTTGAGCCCAAACGCATGGGTCCCGAAGTCCAGTCAATTCCGAGTTGAAGAGTTTAAGTGTTTTCCGGTTGGAATAGAAGTCTCCTACATGTTTGGAGTTTGTCCTAAACATATAAATATACCCCAAAACACAACTTGAAGGGGGATCCAGAAGAGAAGGAAGCCATTGAAGTGAAGAAAACATGTGGATTACTACTCAGTGAAGCAAACATTGATTTTCATA